>NW_010587975.1:126289-154903 GCF_000705375.1 Tinamus guttatus
CTGCATTTCTAACAGGAAAACAGGGGATAGATATTCCCAGCAGGAACAAGAAACCAATGGAACAAGGTTCAGAGGAATAAGGAGCAAAAAATGATTCAGTGAAAGGCTACCAAATGATAGGGCTGATTTGGGGCTGTTTGTGCAAAGGCATCTCTTTGCAAAGCTTCACAGTGCAGGCTGTGCCTTGGTGTAGACCAGCACACATGGCCCCGCTCTCCTCCAGGACCCTGTTTCCCTGGCAAGGTGTTGCTGCAGACCTGCCCTGGGGCTGTACCAGATCCCCTTCTTTTTTTTTTTTTTTTTCCTGTCTGGACCATGCAAATATCAAGGGAGGACCAACACCAGCGAGCAGCCTCCTGAGCAAATTTTTGGGGTGGTATGGTTTCTACAAGGGCTTTTGGCAGAAAGCTGTGCTTGAGTACACCTTTGCTTGTGGGATTTTGTCTTCTGATTCCTCTGTGGGTGAGGAAGCTTTGTCAAAAGCCATCCTGGCACTCTGCTAGCTCTGGGAGGGCTAATTGGGAGCCTCCCTAAAGCCCAGCCCTGGGCATGAGCACCTACACACCAACAAGTCAGAGCAGCTCCTGGAAATCTTCCTATGTCCTTGCTGTTTGCTCTCTTCTTGTGTCTCTTTTGGTTTCTCTAGAAGAATCAGAGTGCTGGCACCACTCAAGGTTTCCAGTCACCACTGATGGTAACAGGCACCGTGTAAAACAGTAGCCTTTATAAGACCAAAATGTTTTCCTGAAAGTGTTGCTTTAACAGTTCTCTAATGCCATGACTTTACTAGAGTTCTCCAGGAATGCACATATTCATCTGCATAGCCCAGTCCCTAAATAATAAGGTTGATTTGTTAATTAAAATATTGCCATGACTCAACCCTGCAATATCCAAAATATTGGGAGACTTCTACAACACCAAGGCACAGTGGTACAGAGCTATTTAGATGGAGGTGTTATGGAAACAAATTAGACAGCAACTGAAGCCAATTAAAAAAGAAAACAATGCTTTCAGGATGCATATTACAGAATAATACCAGTATTGTTCTAAGAGAAGGAAAGAATAATCTCTGAGGTTATCTAGCCACATAAAGCCTGGTCTCTAGGAATTTGTTTAAACCATGAAGTGTATTCATGTATATTCAAAAGCATTTGGCAATTATATACACTGAGATGATTTCATTTCACAGAAGAAAAACCATACTAAGAGAGAAAATCCTTGCTACTGTATACTTAAGGTCTATTAAAATTCATAGACATTGGTCTGTACTAAAGAAAATTGGTTTTGAAGTGATTGCTTAACAATTCCTTTACTGGACTTCAGCCCAGAGATAAAAATTATGCAGAATTTTACTATCAGATCGTGGACACAAATGTCTCACAGAAATCACAGACACTTTTCTTTGGGTCTTATATTGTAGCTCCACACAGTAGAAAAAAGTGCCCAAAAAATCAAATGCCCTCAAGAAACTAAGCCTATTGCTTTTTCAAGTGTTAATTTATGGTAAGCATATGTTAATAATTTAGCTATTAGCAGTTAATCTTTTTATTATCACGTACTTTATTAGTATTATGTTGTAAAACCTTGATGAATATGAATCTGATAGAACATATTATTAACTATATCTATTATTACTACAGTAGGTAACAATGCTTTCCCTTCGCAAAATCCCGTTTATGCTTTTTTGTGTATTTCCAGATTGTATTTGGGCAGGCTGAGAGTTCCTTGATAGTTGTCCTGCTGAGATTATTTTTTTTAAGTGGTTTCAGGAAAAAAAAAAAAAAAGGATTCCCAGAAAGGGGAAGAGGAAAAAAAGTGTGTTACTTTTTTTTTTTTTTCCAAGCCAACAAGTAACTTCTAATCATTTCAGTAAGAATTTTTTGGTTTCATGCATTGGGTCCTGAATTTTGGATGACTTTCCCGTGAAAATCCATCCAGGTTTGGGCAAGTTATAATGCCTAAAAAAAAAATCAGTTCACATATAAACTACTGTGGATTTGCTGGACCTGGGCAAATTCACTCGCTGAAGTCCTTCTGTGCTGTGCAAGCTCCTGCGTGCTGACTTTGAGGCATATGAGTCTCACAGAGCAGGTCAGCACCCTTGGCTCCGGGGCTCACAGGGCTGGGCCGTATTTGCCTGGCAATGAGCTGTCAGTTTTGGTTTTGTGCACCAGCCCAGACAGTGCATTGGGCAGCATTTCCTCCTTCCACAGAAAGGCTGGAGTCATTTTTGCTGCCTATAGGAAAAAGCCCTTGTCTTTTTTTTGTCTTTAATAATGATGAATATGGTGAAAGAATATGTCACTAAAGAACATTTTCATCAGTGGGTTTTGTAAAGTACTGCTGAAACACCACTTTTAAGCTTTTTTATTTTTATCATACCTAGGAAGCTTATTGCCCTGAATTGTATTTATAACATGTCCTATTTAATAATAGAGGCTTTCCACATGACAAGAATTCATCAGATAGGCCCACTGTATTTACTAAGACTCAGATGCTTGGGGAATTGGGGATTTCATTACTGCTGCAAGTCCAAAAGTCAGGTGAGGTGCTGTGCATTGACAGCAAGGTGAGAGGTACATGGCTAAAAATAAGTGTTGTCTGTTATCATTTCTGTTGTTCACTGGCTCTACTTAAAATTTCCTACAGAGAATCAGGATGAGCAGAGTCTGACTGCAAGAAGTCCTTGTTCCTGCCCCTTTGATCTAAAGCAGATGTTACCTATTATCAGCAGAAGGCCTGTGTTGCATAATAAACAACATTGGCATTATTCAGTAAAGGGTAAATGTACACCCAAGAGGTTATAGTCTTTTATTATTTACCCTTATGTTTCATTGCAGTTTTTGTCATGCAGGTTCTCTAGGCTTGGTAAATCAGCAGAAGGTTGAGTTGTACTTAGGTATTGCCCCATAGGGTTTCAGATTGCTTAGCGTACCGTGCCACGTGCATGCAGCAAACTTGGATTTCTGAAATTAAAGAAAACAGGAAAAGGGAGGATTCCTGAAATACTTGCATGCAAAAAGAGCCAAAGTCATAGTCATGTGGGATTTTTTAGGAAGCTTGGTGGTGATGGCTTTACAGTTGGACTAGATGATCTTGAAGGTCTTTTCCAATCATAATGATTCTATGATTCATCACAAAAAATAACCTAGTTTCATTGTACCGTTGCTTACTATCTGAGTTATCTTTTTTCTTCCTGTGGGTAGAATTAATGAACAATGTGGATAGACCCATCCTGTAGACAATTCACAAATCACTGTCCATCATGCAGACGATTCAGTCCTCCACTTTATAGCTGTGTCTGTGTGATGGTGTGTACATTTTAGCTATTGACTGCTTCTTTTCACATGGCAGGTGTTTCACACATTTTCAGGGATGTGCTTTTCTGAATATAAATTAGTTAAGGTGGCAACAGAAATGGAAAAATGAAAAAGTTCACATTTACCAATTGCTGTCTTTCTGGAGCTCTAATGTAATGTTAACCATTTTTCTGATTACATTCTCATTTCAGCATACATTTCTTTTTCCCATTAAAAGACAGCAACTGTGTCTCTAAACAGCAGAAAAAATTAAACACCAATTAAAGCAATTATAAAAACACTAATTTTGTCTGCTGAATCTGGTTCTGCATTCCCTTTATATGCATACATTCCACTAAGGTCAACAGGAGGTCTATGTGCAAATTTGCATTAAGATCAAGTCATGAGGGAATATTAGATTAAAGTTGTATAAATAACTGACTTTTTGTTTCTCCGGATGAATTAAATAATTGGAAAAATTAATCACAGTCAATTTGAAGTAAATTTTCTTCACAAAAACATGGCTCTGTTTTTGAAAGAAATGTTCTTTTACATTAAATATGAAAAAATTATTTGAGCTGAACAGAGAGATTTTGCTTCTTTTTAAATAAGAAATATTTAAATCACATTTAAATATATTTCAGAATGGCCTTTCTTTCTGAAGAGTTGTTATTTCAAAAACATAATAAAACATTTCAGCTCACAAGTAACATCAGTATTTTATTCATCTCAAACAACTTGATGGAAGTTTGAGAAGCTCACTACAGTAAAATATAATCTGTGTTTTTTGGCAAAGAAAAAATTGCTAGAGAGAGGACTCTTCCATAAGCTTGACTGCTTGAAGGCTGGCTCCAATGGGTACTAGTTCTTTCCTGCACATCACTGGTTTTAAAAACCCAGCAAATTTTGTTTTCTGCTAAAACCAGTGCTTTCTATCAAGCATCCCAAGCCTGTGCATTGTTTTACCCATAGCAATTCTGGGCTGCTTTCAGCTCCTAGGGCATATAATAAGGTGAACAGTATTGAATTGTAATAGGATTTTCCAGTGGAAATAATGACACGAAGGCATAGTGGCCATTTATGTATTTTAAGCAGATTTGAGATGTGAACATGATTTAAGAGGAAATCATTTTGACCAATGACATGGAAATGGACAGGGCCCCATCTTTGTGTTCTGAATGTCCATCATAGCAAGACATTGATCATCTTAAATACTATTATAACGCAGGTTATAAGGAATAATATAAAATCCAAGTCAGTGAAAGCTAGCTATTTAACTAGAAAAAAAATGACATTCTAGGTCCTGCATGTAGTGTTATTCTTGTTCCACTTCTCCCAGTTGCAATGTGCAGAGGCACAAATCAATGCATCTACATTCATGCAAAAAGCGTACTTTAGAAAATCAATGGGGTGAATTAGTACAGCAAACTGTTTTGGTGTCCTGCCTAAGAAACCCTAGAGTGCTGGCATAACAAAAATTTAGTTTTCCACCAAAGTTATAGGTTGATGGACTTCAGAGCTTCAGAAATGACAGTGTTCTTGTTGTTTGTAGACATAGAACCATAGTTTTCTTCATTTTATGCTAGAAGAGTGTATATGAACAAACACAGATTCTGCTTTCAATGAGACTTTTAAAATATTAGAAAATGAGAATAACAAAGATATCCACAGAACCCTCTCAAGCCATAACAACATCCATATGTGCTTTACTTTGCAGAATTTACCATATGTAAATGCTGATGTTACAGCCAACAAAAATGGACTAGGTTCATTTTCCTAAATGAATTTCTTATCTCCTTAATCTGTGTTGGTGTCAGGCTAACTTATATCATGACATCATAGAAAAATTAAATCGGAAGGGATCTCTCTCTAGAAGTTATTTAGTCTAACCCTTGCTCTCAGTGGGCCCAACTTCAAAGCTAGAGTTGCTCAGGGCTTTGCCCAGCTGAGTTTGAGTGTTTACAAGAATGGTGTTTCCACAGTCTTTATAATATGTGCCTATAATTTGGTGCCTGATGTATGTGCTAATGCAATAGATCCAGTAGATCCAGTAGGCAGAGCCAATCTGCCCCTTACTTCTTGGCTTGAGAGATTACTCTTTTTCTCCATCCTCGGGCCCATCTCCTTGGAGCAACTGAGCACACCGGCAGAGCAGACATCATGCTCACCAGATGCTTAGCCATGTCCATTTTGCTAAATACCCTTGTACCTATCTATTTTCAGTAATAGGGAAGTTCTCTGTGATAACAAAGCCCTCTGATGAGTGGATGAAGTCAAGGAGTGGATGTGAAATGCTGCAGTTCAAGAGAGATCACATACTGGAGTCCCAGTAATCATACACTTAATGTATATAATGCGTATAAATGTATATAAATGTATATGAAGACTCACTCCAAAAGACATTTTCCAGGGGTATCTCTGCATCGGATCCTGCAGCTCCCAAGCATGAATGATGCTGGGCTGAATGAGGAAGCACTGATCGCCCTACTCCTCCACTAAGAACATACAGAAACATGAGGATCTTACTCTATGCTTAGCACAGTGTTGCAGTTGTGTGTTTGGTTGTAAATAGGAGGTGCTTAGTGGGTTTAAAGAGGTTTAGAGCCCAGCGTTACCTGCTCTGCAAGGTGGGATCAAGTTCCTCTGACATCTTAGCGATAAGTCAAATCTGGTGTGAAGGAAAAGAGAGGCCGGGAAGAGGACAGTGCCTTCTGCTACTGGCATGAGAAGCCAATCTCAAGCAGCCCTGAGGCTGCACAGCCCTGTGCAGTCAGGGCTAATCTGCATTCCTGTTTCAGCAGCTTTGTTTCTATCCAGGAGAGAAATGCCTTGCCTTCCTTAAAGAGAATGCCAGAAACTACTTTTTTTTTTCTGGATATTTTTTTTCTTCCTCTTCACTTTCTGGATTCATTTTCTTTCTTTCTTTCTTTCTTTCTTTTTCAATTGTTTTGTAATGGAAAGATGAATGTGAATTTAAACAGGCATTTTCGTTTCCTCAGTCTCCTAATCTGCTCAACTTTTCCAGCTTTTTGCTTTTATTCTTTAGGTATATAGCTATCTACTTATGGTTTTGTTTGTTTGTTTGTTTTTGTTTTTGTTTAATTTGTGGGTTTTTTGTTTTTCCTCTACTGTCCTTGGGGTGACAAACCTAAAGGAAGAGAGTGCAGGGCTAGGAGTCTGTCCCGTTAGGATTATTTTAGGAGGACTTCTGTTCAGATAGACTAGGACATGAGAGGAAGCAAGGGCAGAGTTCTACCCTCTTGATAGCCATTTTGAATAGACCTGGATGGCCCAAGCTAGGAGGACCTAAGTTGCATTTGCATTTATTATCCATATGTCCTGTCTGTCTGCTCGCCTTAGTTGTTATTTTTATCACTTTCCCTATCTCTGTAACCACCTTTGTATTACAAAATTACAATCATTTTTATAGTGCTCAAAAGCATACAAAGCTGTTTTATTGCTGACTTCTCTTGCACCCCAAATGAAGCAGTCTGACTGTAGTATGTAACTAATTGCTCCTGATGTTGCCAAAATACAAGTTTCTGCATCTGATATGCTTTTTCATCGCAGCAGGCTCAATTTCTACTTAATGAATACTGATGAGGAAGACACTAGAAAGCATCTTTGGTCCAAAAACTTGCGTTGTTTTGAATTCTCAGTAGATCCAAGCAATTATAAACCCGCCAATACAATCTGCTTTTCCTGAACGTGAGCTACAACATTTTCTAATGTAATGGTGAATTGACAGATATATTTTTCTGAATTTTTGGGGGGGATGGGAGCAGAGCATGTTGCTTTGTCCTGGCAGGTGTCTGCAACTTGTCCTCGCTTAAAGCTGTCTGCAAGCCTTGTTGTTTACTTCTGCATCGTGATGAAGGCGTCTGTGAAAGCGGGACAGGTCCCACTGGTGCTGCAGGCCAGGGTCTACTCAGCAAGAGGCGACACAGGGAACCTCGTGCATCAATCACAGCCATGCTGGGCTGGAGACAGCCTCTCACTTAACGAAGGTGCTTTCATTCCCAATTCATTGGGCGTAGAGAGATCGCCAAGACATGTATTTGCACTGATTCCTCCAGCTCCTTGTCCTCAGGAGCTCCAGGGCACCAGCTTACAGTGAATCCAGTGGGAGGATTTTATGTATTTCATCAGTTTAGCACTGAGAAAACATTTCTGAGAAGGGGAAGTGTTCAAGTTCCTCCAAAAGAGTAGCAATGGCATTTTGCATTCATTTTTCCCTCATCAGCAACTGCTGAGTCTGGTCAGAAAATAAAGCCTGGCAAATGATTAATTGATTGTAACTAATATTCCAAGGGAAACAGGCAAGATGATCAGTGTGTTTAAGCTACAGGCATAATCCACTGGCTGATAGCTTAGTTTCTATCTTGTATCTAATTAATAATACTTTATAATAAAAAAGAAATGCAGACATATGCTATGACCTGAGCTCCATACTTGGAATTCAAGTCAATATTTGGCATCATAAGAACAGCTTCGTAAGTGTGTATCTATTTGAGGCAAAATTGTTCTGATATTAACACCTACACCTCTTTTATGAGAATAATGTAGAGAAATAAAAATATAGAGTAATTATATGTGTCTTATGTCAGTGTGAAGTTTTACCTAGAGAAATCTGTGGCCAATAATATTTTTTCAGATCAATTGAAATAAAATGCTTCATTGTTAGTAATTCAACCAAATAATTTTACTGTTAGTCTTTAAAAATATTTAATGAGAAAAATAGAATTTTCCAATGAAAATTTTTGAAATTTCGCTTCGTCAAATAAAATATGCATGAGATGATATTAAAAAAAAAGCCTATTTTTATGTATGCAGCTGAAGCTGTTCACAAAAGTTAATTGTACCAAACTTCATCTGTTGGTTCATTATCTGTGGAAATTCACTATTTTGCTTCCTTAAGGAACAGGGAGTGAATTTAAGTCAAGCAAAGGAGCCTGGTTCACATCAGTGAAAGTTCACAGCAATCAGATATGTCACTAGCCACCTGCTGGAACTTCCAGATTTACAGTGGGTGCTCTAAAATGCTGAAAGCTCCCAAAGAAGTGACAGGCAGCTCATGCCATGCAAAGCCTTGACCTCAGTGCATAGGGCAGGGAACCTCTGCAGTAAGCAGGTCTTCCTGTTGCATCAGGAAAAAATGTCTTTGGTGTGGCCCTGATCTGGGATGGCTACCCCATGTGTGAGACTGGGCCACGCCATTTGTGAGAACTGGCTTTAAAGACACTGTGGCTGCAAGAAGGTTGCCCAGGGATGGAGATTTTAAAGCAGCTTTAACTATTCCTATGCTCTGTGTGATTCCTGGTGCAAGGTTTCCTTACATTCTTGCCTTCCCAAAGAGTTTTACAAATCCATGAGTTTTACAGAGCTATGACCTGGCAGTAGTGTTGTGGTTGTAGGTGAGTTCCACTTGCATGTCTGGGATCCCGTAGTTCATTTATTGTAAAGTATTTGAAAGGTGTTCTAACTTTGCTGAAGACGTTGACTGAGATCAGAGAAGGCCTGTTTCTTGGGTGAAAGACTATCTTCTGACCACTTTCGCAACCTGAATTTGGGCCATGTGATCCTCTGCAGTAGCCACAGAGTGGGGCCGTTGTCTCTGAGAGCATCAGAGGGGCTGCAGACTTGAAAAGGCCATTCAGTCCAGGAAGCAGCTGGGCTATAACTCTCAATGTTTCCTTAGACAACCACAACAGATGCAGCAAAAATCTCCTGTCAAGAAAAATGGGAGGTATACAGGCCTCGTAAATAACCTTCCCACGCAGATGCCTTTCCCAGTAATCTCATTGGAAATAATAATAAAAAAAAATCTGAAAGAAAAAGGTCACTTACAGCAGAGTACAATGCTCCATGGGATTTGGTCTCCACAAGAGTACCTGTGGACTAGACAGTGAATGAGTGGGGAGGACAGGACAGGCTGCCTGTGTGGTAGAAGAATAAGAACCGTTCCCAAGTTCAAGGGCATGTGTGTGGAAAACAGCCAAGAGTTCAGGCTCACAGATTAAAAATGTTCAGGTGAGCTGGCAGACACAGAAGGGCTAAAAGGAGAGATTTATTCAGCAAAATTAGCTCTCTACATAGGTGAAGAGTTGCTACGTAAAGTATATGACATTGTTTTACAAAAGACATATGAAGAATTCAGCAAAATCAAGTGACTGTCATGGGTTAAGCTTGCACTGGGGCCAGTGGAGCCAGCAGCACAGAAGGGTCTAATCTGAGACACAGAAGCTTCTACACAACCTTCAGCGGGTAGTATTTGATGAAATACTTGTAAATGGAACATCTTTGCTAACCTAAAGCAAAATATCTTTTCTGTGTGATCCAGAAGCTACTTCTGTTGTTTTCCCATCCCTGTTGTATTGGATTTTTTCTTTATAGAGCTTTCAAGATATACTTTGAAATATCTAAAGTCAAGAAGTCATGTACTAGTGAAGCTAATGGCAGCTCTGGTGCAATCAGATGGGTCTTTGCTACAACAGTAACTTAGTTTAGAAAATAAGGAAAAAAAAAGAAAGAAAAAAAAAGAGAGAGGGTCAGAGCAAAAGCTTGCTGTGAGATGTGAAGCCCACTCCACAGAAGGGATGTTGAAAGCTGATGTAGACAGTGGGAGGCTGTGGGCAGGAGGGGCAGACTTTGAAGCAACCTGGCAGCTCTCCAGTAACATGTTATTGAACAAATAACCTCCCAATGGAGATGCAGTTTTCTTAGCTGCAGAGAAGAGAAGTTACATCTGAGAAGACAGCAAGTCAGAGGCTACCAAGGCTATGCACTGACATTAGGTCGGGTGACCTAACTATTTCTTTGTAAACCTGTCATCTATGTGTATAAATGACTCCAAGCAATCAAAATCTTCTAGCTCACAGAAGACTTTCAGATAAAATACATCAGCCAAAAGATGGTATTTGTTGTGAGTAGCAGCTAATTGCTATGAAAATTTGTCATTAACTAAAAAGAGTTTCAAAAAGAAAAATCAGCTGGTCCATCTCTAACTTTTTATTGTGCATCAGTGATAAATTTGGTAGGTGAGGCCGCACCTGGAGTATTGGGTGCAGTTCTGGGCTCCCCAGGACAAGAGGGACATGGAGCTTCTAGAGAGGGTCCAGTGTAGAGCAATGAAAATGATTAAGGGACTGGAGCATCTATCTTATGAGGAAAGATGAAGCAAGCTGGGCCTGTTTATCCCAGAGAAGAGAAGACTGAGAGGAGATCTGATCAGTATGTATAAGTACCTGAGGGGTGAATGTAGGCAGGATGTGGCCAAACTCTTCTTGGTGGTGGCCAATGACAGGACAAGGGGTAATGGATATAAACTAAAACACAGGAAGTTCCATCTCCATGTGAGGAAGAACAACTTTCCTGTGAGGGTGACAGAGCCCTGGAACAGGCTGCCCAGAGAGGCTGTAGAGTCTCCTTCTCTGGAGATCTTCCAAACCCGCCTGGATGCCACTCTGTGCCACGTGCTCTAGGTGTCCCTGCTGGAGCAGGGGGGTTGGACTAGATGATCTCTAGAGGTCCCTGCCAACCTCAACCAGTCTGTGATTCTGTAAAATATGCCTCAGTAAAATTTAGTAAGACCTGATCTGCAAAGATGCCATTTAAGACATTTCCCTCACTGTCTCTGCTTGTTTGGGCTGCTGGTGGTTGGGTTTGTCAGATGGAGACAAGGCCATGAATTCACATTTGCCTGTTGGAAGCATATAAATGAATTTAAACATCAAACTCATATCACTGATGCTCATCAAGTCACCTGAAAAATGGACTCCTTACAGTATGTATGTGTCACAGTATGACGGTGACAGTTTGCTGAGAGGTCTATACAGCCAGCTAAAGGTAATGAATCATATTTTAAAGTCGCTGGTGGGGTAGCTAAAGAGAATTTGAAGAACTGATCCAATAGTAATTTATCTTTCAGAGTTACAAAGCCATGCTCTCATTTTCTCAGAAGTTTATCAAAATCACAGCTTGGCCCTCTAAGTACTGTATTTCTGGCAGCACAACTGGAGGAATTACGGTCTCCCTAAAAAGACAGAAATGGATATCACCCTTGGACATGCTGGTCAATAATAAAGCCATGCACTGACTTTCACCATGACTGTATTTCCTGCTGTTTGGGATATGCTGTTGCTGACCGTAGAGGTTTCCAAAGAACAGCCTTACCCCCTTGTCCTAAATCATTGCGTGCTCACGAGAGGCAGCTTTGGAAGGAGCTGCCAGACACGGGGCCTCGCTTGGGATACCTGAGAAGCCTATGTGGGGAGCAGAGCTGACCTGGGCTCACACAGTCCCTGAGACACAGTGTCCCTGCCCATGTGCTCCGGGTGTCCCTGCTGGAGCAGGGGGTTGGACTAGATGATCTCTAGAGGTCCCGGCCAACCTCGACCCTTCTGTGATTCTGTGATTCTGTGGTATGTAGGTGTGTGTACGGGTTACCTCTTGTTGGGTAACTGGGGCCATCCCACCCATGGTTCAGAAGCAGATTTTGTGCTGATTTTGTGCAGGTGCATATTGGACACAGCATATTGATAAAAATTTATTTAATTCCTATTCTGCTAAGAAAATACATGTTATCTGAGGAACTCATTGATAAGTTTGCATTGAAACTTTATTTTTCCTTATATTCAGGATACCACAAACCTGTGCATGCATGCATATGTGTGACAGGAAGAGAGAGAGAGAGAGGTGGAAAACAGAGAAATCTGATGCATATGAAGAATTTGTTTTTCATTTTGCCATAGTGGAAAATTCCTGAAGCACTAACTCAAGTTAAGTCAAACTAGGATTGCTCATGCTTATTAATCCTGGGAAATGCCAGGATGCCTTTTGTTGTGGTTTCTTCAGAGACTCTGGTGTTGGAATCAACTTATTACAACTCAGATCTGTCTCAGGAAGAACAGGTGCAAGTGTATATAGTCCCATATGTCCCTGCTGAGTGGAAGCAGTGTTGTAATAGCATCTAGAAAGCTAAAAAGACAACATAAACTACCTGGTTCCAATCACCTTTGCTACTTTTACATGGTAAAAAATATTTTTTGCCCTTGTGAAGGCTGACAAAAGCTGAACATCAATGGTTTTTCAGCATTCTGTATTTAATACTAAAGGTCAATCTACATGCTTAAAGGAGTAATAGGAAATCTCACACGCCTGGGAATAAATACCCATCTCAAACTGTGGTCTTATCTCTGTTTTGGATTAGTTTCCCATATTTGCAGCAATGAAACAAGGAATTTATAACTTTATAGATAAGAGAAGATAGCAGAAAAGTCACTCTATCTTGATTCCAAGTTTATTTATTTTTATTTACAAGTCAACACACAAACACATTATGTTACAGATCTGTGATCTTAAACAGCTTTCAAAAAGGAGATAATATTTCTTGATGCCTTTTAAACAGTTTGCTGTTCTTTTCAAGGCCTATCATCAATTACCAGTGAAAAAATGACTGAACATAGTATCGGAAAATTTTCTCTAAATGAATAAAGTATTCAAGAGAAGAAATATATTCATAAAGACAATTTGGCTCAGAGATCCTATAAGCTTAAGTTCTTCTTTAGTCAACAAGCACTTTGGCCTTCACAAGTAGTTAGCCAACATCAAAATCCAGTACTGCTTATCACGCCATAGGTTCACTTTTAAAAATTGAAAACACCAACTCCAGCATAATCTGTATGCTGTTTGGCTCTGAAGAGCTGTGTTTCTGGACTTTTCAAACTTTTCTGTTGAAAACTGTATAGTTAATGGCAGAACACATCCTTCTAATAAACAGTTGATATCTTGGAGGGACGATATTTGTAAAAATCTAACTGTGAAGCAGCACACAGCTTGGCTGCATTGACTATGGCCTTAACACTTTTTGACTTTCCTGTAGTGACTATCTATAACCCTTAAGGCTGCTGGGCAATGAGAGGAGCTGGTCTGTCCCTGGAAGAGTTTTGCAAGGGCAGCAGCAGTTGGCAAGGAGACCATGCACTTTTCTTCTTCTGAGACCTCCCCATCACTCACAGTTACGAGTGCTGCTATGCCAGCAACAGAAACAGCAGTGACATTTCCATACACCCTTCCCCTGGTCTCCCAAGTGACTTGGATACTGCCAATATAGCAAAATTTGTAGGGACTCAAGTGGAAGCAGGACTGGGCTCTGCTCACGTTCTGCGATAGCGCAGAACAGCACAGCACAGTACGGGGCTGCAGTCTGACAGCCTGGTAGGTCACACTTTGCATTCTGAATCATGTCTGTGACCATTCAATTTTAATTAATCCACATATTTGATTTTAATTAATTCACAGCTAACCACAGGATCTTGTACGCAATACTGCTAGGTATTTTACAGCAGAAATTGAATGCTGGGTTACATCTGGGGCAGGTGGAGTCATAAGCCAGGCTATGGCATAGCAAGAGGCAGTGGGATGTGCAAGATCATCCGTTCCTCATTCCAGCATCTCCAGCCTCTCCTGAGGCTGATGTGGGAGAAGGGCAGAGCCACTGGCCTTTTTCCTTCCCATCTTTTCTGCTCTCTGCAGGTGCACTTTGCAGGTATGCTCATGTCCCCGCTCCACACCGGGGTGCACCTGTGAAATTACAGAGCAGGATTTGGCCCAGGAAGTTCCTCCCAGTGGAAGTAATTTCAATCCCTACTGGACCTACTTATACATGTATAAACATCTTGTGCCTAGAAGGAAGGACAGTTATAGGAGCTATACAGTACATAGTTACCAGCCATGGTGATAGTAGGCAGATCTGAAAAATCATCTTTTTGTACTGGCATCCATTAAGAACAAGCTGCAGCATCAGTGAAGGATGAAAAGGAGTTGTGTGATATTTATGATTCAGCAGCAAAAATCCTTGCCCCCTCAGAGAAGCAAGCCATTGGGTGAATTATATGTAATGTGGTCCAAAAATATCTCTATACATTTCCCAGTGAACATATTTAGTGTAATTGCTTTACTAAGCTAACCAAAAATTTCAGAGAGTCAAAAACTGAAATATAGAGACTTTATACAGAGAGATGTGGTAGTACAAATAAACAAAGGTAATATTATTCAAGAAATAGGTTTCCATTTTGTTTTATAAAAATCAATAAATACTGAAAATAATAATAAAAATTTTAAAAGAAACATAACCAAAAACTTTAAGTTGCCCTTGCACTCCATTTATAATTTAAGCTAAATTTTTCAGTATGAGTTTCATCAACTCCTTACCTTCTTTAAATAAAAAAAAAAAAAAAAAAAAAAGGAAAGAAGGCAGCAGTACTACTAAAACACAACCAGAAAAGGAGTCACAACTACAGCAGAAAAATGACACATCCAGTTAAAACCATATTACAATTTGTCAAGAGCGCACATAAATCTATAGGAAAAAGACAACACCACCATTACAGACATGAAACAATGACTGAGTGCCATTTCCCTTTTTGCAGAATGAAGCATTAACTTTAGTAAAAGGGAAAATGAAGGTTAAAAATGGAAAGAAAAAGATAAGGAAACTTTAAAAGTCATCTCTTTGTGATAGTCTTCTAAGGCAAGTGTTGCATGCAGAACCTCCCCATGAAGCTTGACAAAGCCGTTCCATTCTCTGTGTCCTCCCTCTCCTGGATTTTTCAGGAAGAAAGGTTTGAGAAAGCAGATCTTTGGGAAGAAATGCTACAGACTTCTAAATTAGTGAAAGAACTTCCAGCATCACTATTATATTCTGGGTAGGAGGAACTGGAAGAAATTATGTTTTTAAGCCTCTGAAGTGCAATGATCAATAGCAAAAGCAGAAAAGCTAAGAGACTAAGGAATATAGAAACATATACGTAGACATTGGATAAACGTTCTGAAGATGAATCCACCGAAGTTGAAAGGGATGTGGGATACAGCTCCAGAAAAGTCCCATTTTCCATGTTTCCTAAAAATCCAGATGAAGGGTCAGGTTCTGACATTTTTGGTTTTGTTTTTTTAAAATCAACACAGATCTTGGATTTAAAGGCAGTTTTAGCAGCATAACAAAGGGGTTATTTTGGACAACCACTTTTCCATCATAGTGAAGATAGATGAGTCAGCTGGTGATCAGATTTATCCCTTACTGCTCAAACTCAGGGTAGGGTAAAATTGTATCCTTCCGAACTGAAAAAAAAAAAAAAAGTAAGATTAACTACTAACAGAAAATGTGATTTAATTGTGTCAATTGTCTGGGACAATTCCATTCTTAACAGTTACAAATTATTATTTGTTAGCATTAAGCTGCAGTTCATAAAGCATTAGCTAACTACTATCTTTATGTGGATGTTCTGCAAAAGCACATAAGAAAGAAGGAAGGAGAACACAATTTGGTCTATCAACCAGTATATGTTCTTCAGAAGAATTTTAGTAAAACTGTAAGAGTTGAAAGATGCTCAAGTCTAATGTTGTCACCAGTGTGAGGTTTCCTAGAGAACCATGAAACCTGGGAGCCCTTGATTGACCTAAATAACCCAGAAGACATAGACCCCAAAGGTGCTACAGAACTTCCACTCCTCTACTTCCCTGGAGCCACCGTGCCTAATTCAATCTTAAGCCTCCTCATACACATCCAGTTCACAATCCATCCATCAGGCCTAAGAAAAGAAATATGGATTTTTGTCCTTAACAAACTTTGTCTCCACAGTCTGAGAGAAAGAGAGAAAGAGAGAAAGAGAGAAAAAGAGAGAAAGAGAGAAAGAGAGAAAGAGAAAAACTATCCAGTATCCAGTGCAGGAAGAAATAATGTTATCCATTTGAAATAAGTTGTTCCTGGACTAGCTAGATCTTATCACCAATTCCAGGTGCCATTGTAGATGACACTGCACTCTTCAGTGCAGTCTCCTCTATTTCTTTGCTGATATTCTTATGGTTAATTAAATTCTTCTCGTCTAACTCACAATAAGCAATATCTTGCTCTTCTGAAAACCCCACTGATTTTCATTGTGGAAGAGAGAACAAACACTGTCAATATAAGTCAAAAAGACAGAATCAGACCCTTCAAATAACAACACGATCATTTGCAAGTCCCTTGTACATCACACAACTGATGAAGCACCTCCCTCGGTTCCCAGGAGCCTTTCAACACTCTTCCCTGCAATGCTCTGCCTCATAATTTTTCCTTTAAACATATTACTACTACTAACTTGGCAAAGTATCTTTTTCTGCAAGAAGTTGACACTTTTTGATGCTAGCTGTGACCAAAAAGTCCCCACTGTCAACTAATGATCCTTAGGAAGGATAAGACACTGTTCAGCTCGTGTTGTTTCTTCTCTGTCAGAACATGAAAGCCTAGGGAGACACCCACTGAAAATGCTAAGAAATCATTGAAATTATTTGCATTGAGTTACCCACTTTTTTGCATTTAAAAATAATTTTAGTATGTTATGCTATATGCCAAAAAGCCCTAAGTGCCTGAATAACAAGAACTACTTTAAGCAGCAGGCATAATCCTATGTTTTAAACCCTAATTTGTTTTCTACAGTGCAGAGCTATATTTGCACTACTGTATGACAGGACAAGGCTATTATTCTTCAGTCTCAGGAACAACACATAAGGCACATTTTCCATTAGAATGGCTAAATTCCCTTTTATCCTCAAGGATAGGATGGCCACATAACAACTGTCTTTGGGAATGAATGATGGCCAGTCTAAACCCTAACCTAATCCTAGACTAGCTCTAATCCAAACCTAATGTCTAGACATTGCTTGGCTAGCCGGCCAGAATCATGCCAGGAAGCATGGTAATAATTCAGCTGGAGAGATGATGGAAGGCCGATGACCTGACTTGTATTAGTATACTAGTATATACACGTCCATAATGTTTTGAAGGACAAAAAGTTATACTCTGGATATTGTTTTATTGCAGAGCTTTTGGTAGTCTTAATTAAACATCCAAGGAGAACAAAAATATTCAGGACTATAAAACTGCATATGCAAATATCAGATAAAAATCTTCTTAGTGTTGCATAAAATATGCTCAATCAAAACCATTTTATACCCTTAATATTATTTATCCCCCAAGAAACTGCATGTATGGTACATTGTTAAATGAGTCACAACAGACTGAACGAAGACAGATCCTTATGAGATTATACTCCTTTTGAACTATCTTTAATTTAGTGATCCAGCATCAACTAATGGAACAATATGTGTTCATTTCATGTTCTGGAAGTAGTTAAGCGTCATATAGCTAATTTATCCTTTTTAAAAGATAGGCTTTGATATCAAAGATGTTCATCCTTGATTACTCATCATAATGAAAAGCAGATCCATTATTAATTGATTTTCTCTACAATAACTTAAGAAATTAATTCACATAGATTCTTTAACATGGCAGAAGTTAAAACACTTCAAAAATTTTCATGAACTTGTAATCTGCTACATACTACTTTTACTACTAAGAATTTTGGCCTCAGTACAAGGAAGAACTTTGTCATAGGACTTTCTTTGAAGCTAGTGGAAAATTTATGGTTGTAAATAGGACTAATCATGAGCTTAAAGTTAAGCAGAGATATAAGTGCTGTGTTAGATCATAGCCTTTATAGGTCTTCCTATGTTAACTGGGTTATTTTTAAATCGCATATGTTGCAGTGAGATCAGAGACATCATAAACTCTGATTCCAAGTGACTATGGCCAAATCCCACTTGCCTCACTCACCCCAAGTATTACCATAAAATGTATCCAGCTAAAATAACTCTTTGCGTAGGATTTTTTTAAATAAAAATTCTCTTTTGTATCACAAATTTTTAAAATATGGGCCTAAAATGTAATGTCATACTCTGCCTAAAGGATCTTTACAAATCATCTGTATCCTGTTGAAGTTAACAGTAAAGTCATATGGGATGAACATGTTCAGTCATAACATTTAAGTAGTATTGATAGGAAGAGTATAAAACAGGTATAGAAATCAGATGAATCCTACCCACATCCCTGTTCCCGGGTGCTATCCCAGCATTTGCAAAAATAAATGGAAAACAGCCAAATATACTCAGCTAGTGAGGTGTGGTATTGTAGTGTGAAGGATGGAAAAGCAATCTGGGATGGGGAAAAGTAGCCAGGCAGCCCTAGTGGGGCACGAACCTCTACCTGGAGGCAGAAGACACCTCCCAGCCCTTGCTAAGGGAGCAGACCTAGTGAGCAGCCACTGGTTTAGATCAAGTCTCTGCAGCTTCTGACGCAAGAAGTGATTAACGGTATGTGGTGGCAATGGCAGTCAGGTGGCTACCTGACTGCTCTTATGGGGTCTATCCCTCCCAAACAAATACCCCCCAGTAAATCCACATGTCTTCTTCTTCATTTTTTGGGAATAAGTTCGTGCATTACTAAAAAAAATGAATGGAACATCAGAAACACCAAAACATCGAATTCAAACTTTGTCCCTGTAAAATCATTGGGGATTTTGTCACTGATTTCAAAATATTATGACAAAATTGAAATTGACTGGGTTTAAAAACATCTAGTCTTTTTGAGAAAGAACCCTAAACTAGGTGTTTAAAAAATACCCAGTCTTTTTGAGAAAGAACCTTAAACTCATCAAAGAAATCAGAGCTAAGGAGTCCAAGTTTTCAAATTCTGTAATGGTCTCTCTTTTCTGGTTGGAACTTTTTTTTTGTTTTAAAGTGTGAACTTAAAGTGCATAATTCATAAGAAGAGATTGATGAAAGGCTCTTCCTGAATAACTAGAGATGAAGAGGATCTCCTACTCTGACAGAAGAACGCCTTACCCCTCTTTTCCTTTGTTCAGCTTCTGAATAACCAGTTTGGAAAATTCCTTACACAGGAGAACTCTACCTTGGAGACCTCATATTTTTGTGATGCGGCTAGATCTGCATTACCTTCCCAGAGGCAACTACGTAATCCCAGTGAAGGAACATGCAACTTGAAGAGACTTCTTGAGTGGAGTCCATCCCCATTGCTCTGCAAAGCATGGAATCATCTGCTCCCTTTCATACACTGCCTGCGAATTTTCACTCTGTTACACAGGCTGAAAGGTTGTTGCACAACCCTGCTGCTCTAATGGGCAATTGGCTTGTATAGATTTACTAATTTCAGAAGTCAGCTCAACAAAACTGCTCAGAGAATCAAGAAAAGACAGACTCTATCTTCACACTCTGCTGTCTTTTAGACATAAAAGGGAGCAAGACCTTATTCCGTTACTTCAGATCCAGACATGACAGCCAGCACACATGGTGGTTTTTTGCATGCTGCCCTTTTTCAACAGAACCACTACTGAAGTATTATTCTCCAAATGAGCATGGTTCGTCCATTCATTTCCACACTGTAACTCATTTCTCACAGGTGAGGATAACTGCTCTTATTCCAGGACTAATGACAGGCACCATAGGCAGGCTCAGCTGGAGTCTGTCATCTTTTCTTTTATCCCCTGAGAAGTGGGAGGTAGGAAAACCGGCCTCCACTGAAAGCAGGGCAAACTGGGGAGGTAAGGGATAAAGTAAATCACTTCTATACAAGGACTAAACCCCCGCAAACCCTCATTTGCCATGCAGTATCATGTCTGAGTAGCTATGCCAAAACTTACCAACTGTTCGCACCTTTCCCTTGATGGCACAAGACATAAACCGTATTTTTTCAGAAAATTGAATTATGTTCAGGAGTGGAGGCCTCATCCGTTAGTATATGCCCTGGGCACAAAAATATATGTAATATGTGTAATTTTATATTGAGCATCACTGAGACAGAAGTTGTCTCCCTGTTCAGTCTAATGTGAATTTTAAATGTGACTGCAGCACTCTCGAAGATGACATGCAGTAAACAGCTTTTTCAGAGAGTCTTGGTGTCATAAATCCCTTACAATCCAGTTGCCTGTATTGTATTTCCCTGTATATCTTGATGTAACAACTCTTACCGAGGCTCTAAAAATTGAGGAGCAAGAACAATGAAGAGTCTAGCAGATTCATTTTTTTTTTTTTAGAATTTATCAGACACAGATAAGCACTTTGTTTTTTTAGTTCTTGCTGACTTTTGTGATGACAAGCTGAGAAATATTTTGGCTATTTCAAAGGCTTCAAAGTCTTTCAGCAGAGAGCAGACTGACATCAAAGAAAATCATTGTTTTTGTTCTAGATAAGCTAATAAATTTGTTACAATCTCCCAGCAACTCTTTCTTTACAGGTAAAAGGTATTCCAAAAAGCCCCCCCCCCCCGTTTTTTTTGTAAACATGTAACATTGTAAACATTAAAAGATTGGTTAATTTGTTTTTAAAATAGTTACAACAGTGAAGTCCCTTGTCACTTTACACACCAGCGGGCTGGTAGTGCCCATCTGCCTTCCTTTCTTAGTAAGTTGAATCGCTCTCGGCTGATTTCAGCCAAGTGTAAACACAAAGGCAGGGGGTGAATGTCTCAAAGAGATAAGGCTTCTTCAATCTACTTGAAAATTGCTGACTCCATAGAGGTCAGGGTATCAATAGCATGCTAAGGACATTCGCAAGACAGACTTCCCAATCTTGATGCAGAACACCCCCAAGGCTGACTTGGGAATGTCCTCCTGATGGTGAGGGGTCTGGGTGGATAGCAAATGGCAATCAAAGTTGCTGTCCAATAATCTGGACAGGAAGGAGCTAGGAAAGGAAGGTTGGTTGCAAGCCAGTACCTTGGATCAGTGCAGCAACTCTTTCCTCAGCACTAGGCGGGCAAATCTTTGTTTCCAAAGGCAGAGGAGAGGCAGAGGACACTCATTAGAGCTGACACTGATCACCTCTATTAAAGAACTCACAAGCGTGTTCTCCGCTCTCTTTTGCCCTTTTGGAAATTTCAGTCAGGAGTGAGCAGATAATGCTATCACCCCGTCATGACCTGAGAAAAACCCCGCTCCTTCATGCAGCATCAGGACGGAAAGAAGAGGAGGATAATTGGGCAGATTCCCAGAAGAGAGCCCAAGCGAAGAGCAGTGCCAATTCCAAGAGGACATCTCTTGATTGTCAAAGGTTCCCCCTGACCAGAACTCTTATCAGAGCAATTACTTCCAAAAGCTGGCATCAAGTTTTCATTACGTGTGTTAAAAAGATTAAGGTCTCTTACGAGCTTTGCTAATTCTATGCATGTTCCAAGGCTAGCAAGCTTCCAGTTTAATTCTTCCATCTTCCTCTCCCCCATCTTTTTTTTTTTCTACATTTGTTTCCTGCAGTATACAGACTATATTGTCACATATCATCTTTCTGGATAACTTTACACAAAAGCATTTAATGCTATTAAAATCATTTTACATGCTCATGCTGAAAGATTGAATGAACTTTACACACCAGGAACCCTTCAACCTTGAAAGGCATTTCACTAACCTGGAAAAATGTAGCAGTTTAACATCATACAACTAAATGAGACAATAGCTCTGAACAGAAAATAATTTGGTAACATTTTATGCCAGTAGAAAATGTAAAATGATTAGGTAGGAAAGGCAAAGAATGATCGCTCTCTTGGAATTTAACAAGAATATGATGCTTATTACTTCTTATTCTTGCATGAATGCCTCTGGCAATTGAATGACCAGAGTAATTAGGATACCTTATTTTAATCTTCATATAGATGGATCCTCCAGGAACACAGAATCCCTTTACCAACTACGCCTGGGGATCAAGGTCAGTTACCTACCGACTCAATAAAAAAGTGCATACAAGGAAAAGAAAAAACTATTTCCTGCCACAAGCAAAGAATGCCTTTTAATTTATGATCTAATTTCATTTTTATTATGATCTAATGATTTCAATTTATGGCTTTTAAAATCCAACAAGACAAGTGCTCACATGGCTTTATTGCAGGTTAAAATAGAGATATATTTTGTTTGGGGTTTTATGTAGGGATTGAGAAAAGGAAACTTCCAGAGCTGTACATATATGTAGCTTAACTCAGATAGGCTCAAATGTACCTATCATTTGCACAAAAACGATCTGCACACTATACAGTCATTTACATCAGTGTAAAGTAAATATACATTGACCTGGGATCAGATCTGTAAACTGTCAGTTGAATTGTTTCTTAAAAGTTAGAGAAAAGGAAGCAAAATACCCTCACAACAACAAAAAGAGACTCTCCAAAATTAAAGGAATAAAATACTTACAAGCTGGAAGGTGTAGAGATGGAAATAAATACCCAATGCACAAGCTGTATAGTTTCTTATCACATTCAGGTCTGAAGGGACAGTAAGCTGAGAAAAGCCCCTAAAAAAAGCAGATCGAAGCCAAGGAGTTTAGTAATGACTTGATTAAAAAAAAAAAAAAAAAAGGAAGGAAGAAACATAGGAAAAGTGCTGAATTTCTATGTTTTCCAGCACCAGAAATTTCAGTGAAAGACAAATTCAATGGAATCCTAGTGCCCAGTGTGTTATTTATTTCTGCTAGCCGTGTCCTTCTACAGTCCAGTTACAGCATTGCATCTCTAATGAAAAAATCATGCAATTCTCTTGATTCCTGCTTTACAACTATGCATTTATAATACCCATCTCCTCTTCTTGTGCAAAGTGTTCCAGGGTTTTGACAGCCTGCTGTCCTCTGGCACTGCTTTCAGCATGAGAGATGTATATCTGTATTCTAGTTCACTTCACGTTATCACCTAAAGACTCCTGCTGGGAATCAGCTCTTTCAGGATTACACACTCTTTTATATATATTCTCTTTATCTCAGACAATCTGCAGTTTAAATTCACTTACCTGAAAACCCCAAATTGAATACAGTCTACGCACAAGGGCAGCGAGCAGATCTTTGTGGGCTAAATTCATCAAATACCTAAAATAAGAATCCAGGCCCTGCACTGTCTTTAATAAAGCAAATTTAATTGATTGTGTAGGAAGA
Source organism: Tinamus guttatus (assembly GCF_000705375.1). The sequence goes on from NW_010587975.1 coordinate 149,386, forward strand.
ACAATCCCAGGCAATGCAGAATAATACAATAGTAGGGCCACTTTCAAAAAGATTCTCCACTCCAGGAGAAAAAAAAAAAAAAGGAAAATAAAAGGATGCTCACACACAATCATTATCCCCCTCAAAGCTCTACCCTTTCAGCACATTTGGTCTGAACTGCATTAGAGAAACTGTTCTCTGGGGATGAATGTAAATGCACTGTTATGATGCTTTCATCCCTTCTATCACTGAATCACTTACGTTTAAGCCCGTACAAGTTCAACAAAGAAAATTATCCGGTACCGCTTTTAAAGTCATAAACTGGTGAAACCCAAATGTTTGGATTACGCTGATAATTCTCACGTTCCACCCAGAAGGAGTCAGACGGTGCCCTGAGGACCTTGCCATGCAGCAGGACAGGTCTGTGGCCGCTGCTGAGCCCCCGAGGTGGCCTGTTATTTCTTTAAGAAAGGCTCTCTAAAGGGAAAAGGTGTGAAATTCTGCAACAGGGACTTTAGCTTCAGATAGAACAAATGTAAGTGACTGTGCTTCTTTTCCAGATCTCCTCTATCTCTGCAGGGTCTTCTTCAACACATCTCCCCCTCATACTCCGAGCACTGCTCCTGCCCATTTTGCCCTTCACTAGATATGACGCCGCGATCCCTGACAAGGTTAAGGGAACAGAGCCCACAAAATCTTGAGCTAATTAAACATGCCAGATCTGCAGTGCAAAACATAACACACCCTCAAGGCTCTTTAAATGTGTGCGTTCACATTCGAATGGCAATGGAATGTGGGGAACTGGAGAGGTCTGAGCTCCTAACTACCTTTGTGGACACAGAAAGCCTTAGACACAGAAATACTTAAAAGATTGAGACGCATTATCTATAGGAGATCCTTTTGCACAGGCAGCTCTATCTCAGGATCCGTCTTTGTCCCTACTCTGTCTAACACCTTCATGGCTAGTCTCATGGTCTCAGTTACAACATTAGCCCACAGGCAAGGCTTGTGCTGACCATGCTTTAATGCCACAAAACTCAGCCCGAACAAACCTGCTGTATTCATCCTCATCACCAAAGAGGAGCAAGGAGCAGGAGCAAGGCCCTGTCTGTCCCCACGATCCCTCAGGATGTGAGTGGGGTAAAAAGTCCCATCACTGCACACCTGGGACCACAAATGGGGCCTCCCTGGTTTCTGAGCCACACAGGCCTGTATGTCTGAATGCCACCCAGAGGAAACAGACTTGTCGGGGAAATTAATCTCCTCCCTATATGTTTGCTACAAATATTTATTTCCCACTGTTGTTGAAAATTTCATGTAAAAAAACTTAAGGTTACTTTAAAAAAAAAATTAAAAAGAAACTCAAAAGGCCACTCTTAAGTCTGTTTTACCATAGCAAACAGTCATGTTTGATTATTTGGTGTCCAGTCCTAGCTTTGCGCCATCACTTTTACATCTATTGCCCATTTTCAGCCAAATTCCACCCCAGGCGATCAAATGCCTCAAGGTTAACAGGAGAAGATGATTAAAGAGTAGGGACAGTTCAGCCACTCATTTGGTTCCCCCTAACAGCTTTGGATTTGACAGTTGGCCTCTGCAGTCAAGCACAGCAGCTAGAGGATGTCACCACCAAAATAACGTGAAGGAGCAGACTCCAGGTGCCCAGAGAGATGGCAGTTGAAAAGAAATTCTTCTTCAAAATCAGCCCCTGCAGAGTATCTAGCTTCCATATTTTCACTGTCTGTAGAATGACTTTTTGTTTGCTTTATCGCAGGCACCAAAATGAAAAGTTTTGTTTTAATAGAAAATTTAGTATAGTATTTAGTGTAGTATAAAATGTAGCTGCTTATCTAAAAAATGAGCATTTTCACAAAAGGGAAAAAAAAAAAAAGGATGAAGCAATACTCTTCAGTTAAAACCCAAGTTTAGCAGTGGAAGGAGCATCTGAAAATAATTCAGTTGGTTTCGTCCTGCCATCTCCTTTTGTGACCTGTTGCTGCTGGCCCTCCTTGCAGAGGCACTGCTGGCTCTGTGGAGGATCCCCCTGACATTGGTAGGGCTCTGGGGAGAAGCCACCATCCACCATGTGAGTTGGTGACGTTGCTAACCTCAGCACAAGCAAGTGGGATCAGGTCTGGTAGCTTCTGCCTGGCTCCTGCAATGGGCTCCCCACGTGCACCATGAACCTGGGAGCTCTGCCCACTGCTTGGCCACTTTGATGTCCTATAGACATGGGGGTCTTTTATCACACTACACTAGTGACACTTGGACACTGAGGTTTGTTAATCCTACAGGTGAAATTCCTGAAGGACAAAAAAAAAAAAAAAAAAAAAAAAAAAAAAAAAAAAAATAAAAACAAAAGACCAAGAATATAGACTCAGTATTTCCAAAAGTGAAGAGATTTAAGGTCTCCACGACCCCAGCTGGGCCTGAGGCAGCGCATTCTCCCCAGCGCCAGATGAGGTGGTCACATGGGGCCACAACCACCCTGCTGTGGCCTCATCTTCTCGGTAGGCTTTGGGAGCCATGACATAAATAAGGGGCTCTGCTGAACAAGAAATGACTCTTGACTTTGCTGCTCAGTCATTAGTCCTCAACTAATGAAGTCGTGACCTAGTAATTGGAGCCAAGAGGAATCAGAATATAAGTAAAAGAGTATATGGCCCATAACAAACTCTAAAACGTCAAGCAGATTTCATTTTAATCTCCTTAAAATCCTGGCACATATAAAATCTGTACAGTTTAGTTAACAGAAACTTCTGTTAATTCATCATTTTGTTTCAGAAATTATCCTCCCTGGTAAAGCAGATTCAGTACCAACTACGTACTGTGGTTGCAAATTTAAACATCAAGGGAATTTCAGTCACAGATGCAACATTGCAGTAATGCTGCTTCCCAGTTCAGGTGCCTCAGCCTGCTTTGCCAAGAGGCATAAAGAAAAGGCCTTTTCCTTAGATCCTCTTTTTCTCCTCAATGAAATATCAGAAAGGCATCTCCATCCTGACAACATTCCTTGTTTCACCAGTGCAGGCTGCCTGCTCTCCTTTGACAAGGAGACTGCATTACCACACCTGTATACATGTGCACATTACTACATACTTCCACTATGTGTAATAATAAACAAAAAGTTAACAGTATGAAGGCAAAGGCAGCTGTGGTGAACCATGCTGTCACATGTAAGCATAAGGGGGCAGGATTGCACCTGAAATACCAAAAAAAAAAAAAGAAACAAATAAGGATCATCCACTCCAGTCACAGGCTACAAAAGGACAGCTGCTGGTGGTGGATAGAGTTGTCCATACTGCATTACCTTAACGGCGTCCTAGCCTTAGAGGACACCAGTGTGCTCAGATTCGGAATCGCATTTGCTCCGGTGACAGGGAACATGTGGCAGTACGGGCGAGGATGAAATGGCCACAAAAGGTATCACAGGAAAAGGGAACACGCTGGGATGCACCAAGGAAACAAATGGTGGCTCGGGCACCTATACAGAGCCTCATGAGGGTGCAAGAGAAGCTCAGGGAAAGGCGAAGGGACGGCTTGAGGGAGAGTGTGCTGGGGGCATGGGCTGATCAAAGCGAGGAGAGCAGGTCTTGAAGAAGAAGGGGACGAGGTATGTAACATTACAGGGAACTCTGCAGATACGAAGTGCCTGATGCAGTGGAGAAGAGGGGACAGTAGAGGACTGACAAAGTTGCTAAAAAGTGGGGGTTTTTGCAGCAGCAGTACTGTGGATCAGCTATGCCTTAGCAGGATTTCCTTTGTGCAAACCAGGAAAACAAGGTGGCTGCAGTCATGAAGACAGAAAGGCAGTGCTTGCAAGGCAGCATTAGAGGTAAAGGTGAAAATTTCCTGAGACTTTAGTATTTAAATTCCAAGTCCCAACCCCATCAGAAATGTCAGATTTTCCAGGATCATCTAGATGTAGTCTGCAGTTGAGCTAATTCCTCTTTTGTCTCCTGCAAGGTGTCAGGACAAAAAGTGCATTCCTCTCTGCCTTTGCTGGAAAATCACACATAATATAATTTATTATTTGCACTGCACCAGTAAAACCTAATTATGAACCAAGGCATTCGGGTACAAACTATCATCTCAGACAACCATTTTCATCTGAAAAGGTTAACAATATGCAAGTAGCAATAACTTTCTTATCCAAGTATATTCTTACATTTATACTCACCTGCTTGGTGATACAGTACTAGGGCAGACTGGGATGGTGAAACAGCCCAGGACTCCACTCCCACCAGTTCAAGATCCTACAGGATTTCTCCTGTTGACTGTGATGCTCACGCGCTGGGTATGGTAAAGCCAGCAGCAGCGGGCAGGCAGGCAAGCCTGCCCATATGGAGCAGAGAGAGGAAAGACTGGGAAGCATGACGGAGGTGAGCGTGATAATCCTGCCTCTTCCCTCACCCTGGTCATAGGCACAACCCATCCCAAGAAAGAGCTGGGGAAGGCAGACAGCAGGTCCCCAGCCACAAGCAACAGCCACCATCCCTAATGAGGACAAGCTCTATGACAGCAGAGAAGAGACCGTGGCACTTCAAGCTCTCCTTCATTTCTGTCTGCTCAGGCACTGAGGACTAAGAGCAGGGTTGAAATGCAAAAAGTAAAAGCAAAGGAACTAAAAAATCCACCTTCAAGTCAGATCCCTCAATAGAATAAAACGGTCAGCACCTTGCATGTTGTATGCTCTAGATTTTATGTGTTGCTTTTATGCATCTTTCTCTCCTTGTGCTACAATTACTTCCAAATTATATTTAATAATGTTTACTATGTATTTCTAATTTTCTTTGCTGATATAAATGTCAAGCAATTTGGCAAATGCTCAGCCTTTTACCACTATTTTCATAATCTCCCTCCCACTACTGTTGTGCATTTGCAAGGGTTGGAAGAGTTTGCTTTCCTTGCTTTCTGTACCAAACTTCATTACCTCTACAAAGATTATATTGTACAAACTGGAGCTTTTAGCTAGAGACAATGCGTTTGGAAAGGGCAAATTCCTATACATTCACCCAGTTTTATTTTTCCCATATTGTCATGTCCAAGTTCAGTCATATTCCCAGTACACAGGATAGACCTTTTATAAATTATTTGCAGTGGAAACAATTCCTATCCTGTCATCTTGCCACGAACGAGGTGAAAAGGCACACGGGTGGCAATAGGCTCAGCACTATCCCACTCCCGTTCTGCAGCATCTCTTTTGGGAAGAGAAAACAACCTGCATCTCACTTCTCAGCATCCCTGCCTGCGGCCAACTGCGCCGTCACCGACACTGTCCCTGCACTCCATGCTCTGCTGCCAGCAAAAGCAATTTCTCCAAAGCGAGGAAGTGTTCGATTCACGCACTTTGTCAATCCAAGAAGTCAACACGGACAAAAACGGATTATTTCCAAAATACCTTCGGGAACAATCAAACACAGGACTAACACACACCTATATTAAATGCACGTGAAAACAAAGTGCTCTTGATTATACACGAAAAGCGAAACGCTCGGAAGACTCTGGCTGGGCAGCACCACCAGGTGCATCCTCCGCA
>NW_010587975.1:155308-240788 GCF_000705375.1 Tinamus guttatus
AAGGGCGTCCGAGCCCCCCCGGCTCTGACCGTGGTGCGCGGGGGGCAAAGGGCAGCGGCGCCGGCGGGGCCCCGCGTGGGCACCTCGCTTGTGCTGTCACTCGTGCCCCTGTCCCAAAAGAGCTCGCGGGGGGGAACGGGTGCTTCTCCTGCGCCCTGTGCTTTCCAGCTGCCCCCGGGACCCCTTGGGCCCTGGGCCTGGCAGCCGCAGCAAGCGCTGGAGGAAACGCGTCCTTTGGAAACGTCCTCCTGGTTTTCCTGGTCCAGGTTTTCAGGACAGCTGCCGAGTCCCTGCGGGATGATGCTTTGACATCCTTCATGCAGGGGCAAATTAATAGCTGTACCCAGACCAACCGAGATAATGTCTCTCCAGCAGAATAACTGAGGGGAAAATCAGGCGCTGTTCAGTCGTTTGGTGAGTGACATCTCGGCAGGTACTCTGCAATCAAATCTTGGGAAAGCACTGCCTGGATGGGACACATTTGTTTCTCTGGACACTGCAAGAGAAAAGACTTAGATGGTCTCCAGTGCCCTTGTCTCAACCAGCATGATTTTTTGGCCAATTTACTTTAACGTGTGTTATAAATCAGTGATGAGCAGTGTGAAGAGCAGATGGGGAGTTTAATGCCCCCCTCTGCAGCTCGATCTTGTGTCTGGCTAATGTCCATGTGCAGCTCTGAAAAGGATGTTGGAAAAGGTTGTTCTTCATTTTAAATTGCTCTTTGGGAGCCGCACAGTTTGTAATGTGCTGTGGAGGCACTTCTACACGATGTGCTTTCTTTGATATAGTCCACGCAATTTCAGTCGAAGAGCAACTTGGGATGCCATGAAACAAAGCTGGGTTTGGAGGAACAAGCAGTATAAATAAGTAAATAAAACACAAATCTTGTAGAGAAAATCATTCCGAAAGGATGAACAAAATTTTTCCTTCATATTAACCCATGAAATCAATGGCATATAAAAGAGATGGATTTGGCTTTCAAGGGGTGAAAATGCCCTTTCCACATTTCATCTCTGAAAAAGTAATTTGTGGGTTGTTGTTGTTTTTTGGGTTTGTTTGTTTGTTTGTTTGTTTTTTGGTTTTGGGTGCTCAGGGGACCAAGTCATGTCTCTGGTCTATGAACACAGAAAGACTAGAATATCTCTGAGTGTTGTAACATCCTTAATCTTAAAGCAGACCACTAGGTCCGTTTAACTTGCAGCCACTTCAGAAAGGGCACATTAGTGAATGTGGGAGCTACTGTGGCAATAATTCACAAAGCGTGTTGAAACTATAAGGAAAAATAATAGCTTACATGCCTAGTGCACTGCTAGCAAGGATTAGATGACAGAGGGCAAAGTAATCCTGCTGCAGCCATTTTAGCAAAAACAATGAGAGCTTGCTATACTCCTGCCTATTTGGATACCGTGGCCAGTAGGCTCTTTGGTGCCAGTATTGTGATCAGGTTACCACTGGATATAGACCCAGGCAGATGATGGATTGAAGTTTATTGATTTTCTCATATAAACAGGGTTCCAGACACAAAACTATGGAGATAGGAGAAATTTCCTCATGTTTGAAAAACAAAAGCAAAAGCTCTAGAAATTTGGAAGGCAAGAGAAAAGCTTTTTTCTTTTTTTTTTTTTTTCTGACTGCAGCTCAGTTATTCGAATCGTGTAATTGCTGGCTGGGACAGGCAGGAAGAATTTTCCCCTGAGGTTGGAAAGGAAGAAGAGGAAAGAAGGTGAATGCAACAGAAACGAAGCGGCTGCTGAGCCTGGCACGCAGTAGCCAGCCCTGGCAAAAACACAGTGCCTTCTGCATCACATCAGCACATCCTAAAGAAAACAAATTGTAATCCTTTGAAATTTTCTCACTTTAATGTGTTTTAGTTCAAGCCCTAATCCCCTGAGGAAGGAGGAAATTCCTGACTGCTCCCTACTGCCTAATATGTTTACCCCAAAGTCATGACCACTAGTCATCTGGACTCTGGGAGAACCTCAGATACTGATCTAACTAAGTTTTGTTAAATATCTCCAAAATTCAGTAAGTTCCAAAATATAAACCCAAGTAACGTAGGTTAGGCATTAGCATCCTAGTGCGTGTGGCTAAGGAAGGATATCAGCACTGAAGCAATGAATGAGAATACATCGTTTTGCAGCTGTGCTGTGATTTTTCACTTTTTTCCTGACTAAAGAGGGCAAGAGTTTGCCCAGCAAAGGAGGATGGGGTAGAAGGTCTTTTGTGTTTCTCAGAGGTCACTGACGTTGGTTGATATTTTTCAGCTTGGGTTACATCACTGATGTCCTGCTGCTCTCTGTAAGCCTCTCTGTGACATTGGTTAAAGCAGCACTCGGGGAGCTGTCAGCAAGATGCTGCCTGTCCCCGTCATCCTCTGTTGCTGCGTCAGTACCACATGCAGAGGCTGTGGTCATGGGAAGCTCCACAGCTCCCAAGTAATTAACTCCTTCTTCCATTGCTCTTCCTCCTCCTTGTTTTCTCTGCAAACAGCACAGCATGAGATGGCCTTACATAGGACAGAGTCTTTTATGCAGACGGTACCTCAAAACGTTTTATAAAGCTGAACGGTACAGTGAGAGCATTAAAGGGTGGAAGAGAAACAAGGTCTTTCCAGGGAAAATTTGAAAAAAGGTGAAAGAACAGTGAGTGGATAAAGCCTGCAGATCCTTCAAATGGCAAGAGGCATGAAAAAGTCCTTATAAAGTCATTTGAAATATTTGTTGAATGCAGCTGTACTCAACTGGATACACACTTTGTTTTTGAACCCAGAGTAGTAGTTTGAAGGTCTACAGGGTGGTCTGGATGCAAATGCCTATCTTCAAGGTTCTGGCCTGGAAAGAACACTTGGAGGAGACACAGTCTGATGTTTAGTCCATTTAGGCCTCCATGGCCCAGTTCTGTCCTTGCTGATAAAGAGCTTTCCATAAGACAATGTGGCGTTAGGGGCATTATTTGCTTTTTCATCTTAGAGTACAGAAAAGTATGGGAAAGTGCATATTATTGTTATTATTTTAATGGCTCTTGCAAACCATTGTACCAGCTCAGAGTCTGCAGGTAGTGGAATAATCAAGCACCTTCTTGATCTTTCCTTTACTAGAAGGTCTGCCAACAGTGATTCTCACTTCAAATCTGTGAAGGGGAGGTTGTCTGTTTGCCTTGGCTATGTCTTTTCTTCTTTAACATGTCTATGAAGAAATAGAAATAATCCCACCATTTGTGGATTTCCCAATCACAATGTAGAAGGTAAACGTTCTTATTCAATTTGTTATGGAATAAAACTATTGCCAAAGAAAGGATTTTAAAATACTATGTGTATATTTTCTCTGTACTTCTTCCTTTCTCTTTATTGTCAGAGTAACTGTAGCTGTTCTTTTTGTGCTCACCAATGCACTGCAATTTGTATATCAAAGTGCTTGTTGCATGCAGTGCGCCCCAATGCAGCAGTAGCCCTACCTACAATTTAAGCCTCTAATTAAGTAGTCTTTATGAAGTGCCTAAATTCACTTTGTCCTCGGTGGAAAGACGTAAGCAACTGTGAAATCCTCCAGAGGGAGTTCTTATTCACCTAAGGTTAAGTAAGTACTTCAGTCTGGGGTGCAGGGCCGCCTCTGATGGCCTTCAAACCATTTATCTCTCTCCTTGGAATAGCCAGGGAATTTAGGGACTTACATAGAAAAGGCTGTTTCATTAACCCCTAAGATGTAGACAGTTAAGTCTTCACTTCAGTTAAGTGACCTAAGTCCTGTGCTAGATTTTTACAAAAATCGGATACTTCCAAGATGAAACCTGCACTTTCAACATTTATATGCAGAAAAAGAAAGTTCTAGTAAGAGCCTGGATAAAAATAAGCCCGTTGCTGTTCGGACTGTCTGTCCTTTCCTCACAGATGCTGTGTTTCTCCTCATTTTTCAGAGCTCACAGCAGACGGCCGTGCGCAGTGACTGCTCCCTGCACTGGACCTGCAGTGCTGGAGCCTGTGTTTGAGCTCTCCCTGCAGTACTGAGTTCAGCAGCTATTTGGTCTTGCACGTTTCCATGAACACAGTGGCTGAAACCTAATGAGTTTGCAAGGGTATATTTTCAGATACTGTAGAGGCTTCTGTGTTATATTTATCATAACCATTACTATTTAATAAGGCTAACTTTGCAAATAGGAAAGGTCTTTAAGGACTTATTGAGATGACAGTTAAGTTTTACTTCCTCCATTACATAAAAGCTATTTGATAATCCAAGGGTCAGCTAGTATCTTAAATTATTTTTAAGCTCAATTGACTCCATGCTTTTAAAATACTGTTAGACCTAGAGAATACCAGATACCTCTAGCCTTTTTAATTACCTGCAGTCATTACTAAAAGTAGTTCCTGCAAAGTTCATTCACTCTCTCCATGCTTCCTACCAATCCTTTTAGGAACTTTGCCACAGAGTAACCTCATGAGATGCAGCTTCTTTAATGCGAGTCCTACAGAATAGCAGGCAATTCATTTCTCTAAATGTCATTTGTATAGTATTCAGAAATTCGCTTGGACCCCATGCTATTCTTATCTATGATATTAAACACTGGGATGGATCAGCTCTGCCTGCTATTAGTTAACATTTACTGTAGAATCCTTTTAATGTTTATAAGAAGTCAGCTCTTTGTTTAGGGCATATCTGGAGTTGAGCGCATAAAGTACCATATACAGGGATAATCTCTAAGGACTGACAGGGCTATCTTCTCATGTACAGGCCCTGCTGCTGCTTCTGGGAATAAGGATGCATGAACAGCCAACAGCAAATCCTGTAATACAAAACCACATGAGAAAGTTGCTCTTGATTTTAAAGCTGGTAAAATCTGTACAACAGTCATGGTAAAAAAGAAAAAAGAAAAAGAAAAAAAAAGTAGCTCCATGAGTACCAAAACTACAAAAACTTGTTTTCTTAAAGATATATAATATATATAGATAGATAGATAGATATCAAAAACTTGTTTTCTTAAAGATATATAGATAGATTGATAGACATATAGACATATAGATATAGATATATATACATCAAAAACTTGTTTTCTTAAAGATATATAGAGAGAGAGAGATCAATGAGTTCTGGTTCTTTACAAATAAAGTAATCTCTGGTTTGTATAAGGATTGGTAAAACCAGATTAATCCATAAACTTTGACAGTTGCCCACAGAGGCATGCACTGAATTGTAGATGTCATAGGGTATCTGAGACATCATTCAGGGATGATAGATAGGAGTCTATGGGAAATCTTTAGACTTTCCAAGTAGTAAAGGGATATGTAAAGGCATCTCAAATAGCACTAGAAACAACTGAACTGAGCTTTTACTTGTCTATAGTGAGATCTTCGATACTCAGCTCACAAACCCTGCTTTTTATTGATAGGGAATTGATATTACACATTTATGCATACTATGCCATTTACTGATATAATCATCTGCTCAGATTACATGAATTTGCTTTTGTTTTCCACGGGCAACTGACAACCTGAATTTGGCCTCTAAATTGCACAGTCTGGCTTCAGCTGCTTAGTACCTTTCCTCCCTTTTATTGATACAGTCACATAATTAAGAGGCCAACACATTCTCTATAATTGATGATAAATTCTTATATCACAGCTTTTTATTTCCCTATAATTCACACTCTAAGTGCCCCTTTAGGCCTAACTCTTGACATAATTTCTGACATAACTGTGACTGCTATTGGACCTATATCAGATGATCCACTTTTGAGTGTTGCATGGGTGTGTGTATAGATAGATACTCATATGTATATCTATGGACTACCCTGTTGTATCTACCCAATACTGATGTTATCTACATAATATTGATGTCCTTTTCACAATATATCGTTGTTAGTTAATCAGAACACAATACATAACAAGAACATACTAAGCCTGATCTCCACATACTTGACAGCTATTTTACACTGTTCTGACAGAGAAGTACTTTAAAGACAGTACAAATGTTATCTAGGCTGATTTTAACACCACAATACACTGCCAGAGCACTCCAAAGTGGCCTTAGCATAAATGAAAATCAGGACCTCCCTCACCAAGACAAGTGATCAAGTGAAAAGATCAGTCTCCTCCTGCAAAATAATAGAAGTGACGATAGCAGAGCTAAATCTCCAAGGGGGCTTCATTTCTGAAGCCTGTAAAGCGAGTTGCAGAGGAGACAGTGAGAAGGGGAGGCAAAACCAAAGCACAAGGCATATCTCACACAGGGCTGCCTTTTACCCAGGGAACGCAGCGCAGCTACTGCAGCACATCTAGTTATGTGTGTCAGATGAAGTATTCCCAAAGGGTGTTTACATCTCTTTAGAAGTCTTTTTTTTTTTTTTTTTTTTCCTCTCTCTCTTTATAGTCAGTAATAGATTCTGAGCTGAGGAAAACTTAAACCAGTCTAAGGAAAGAAAGTTCATTATAATTCAGAGATTTTTTTTATTTTTTGGTAATATTAGCATCTGAAAGAATGGTTGAATCTTCTTTTGTTCCCGAGGGACTAACAGCAGTGCCATGGCTTCTTCAGAATTAAAGGAAATCTATGAAATGTGTGAAGAGAACCGAACCGTAGCTAATGATTCAGAGAGTGGTAACGTAAAATGCCATGACATCAGCCCTGAAATAGAATCATTCTGATAACATATCAACTCCTGAGTATACTTCCACGCAAGCCAGCCTAGAAACATATATTCTGGGAAGATTAGCTTTTCATCTCAACCCTGCAATGGAATGCAATGCCTATCACCAACCAAGAGTGAAGAAATAACAACTGTTCATCCCTCTTTGCACAATTCATTCACATTCAAAGCTCTGAAAAAAATAAAATAAAAAGTGGATTCCCAATCCCTCAACCCTGAGGGAGTTGAGTCTGACAATACTAAAGGTATCAAGTTTGGCCCTTTTGTATGTCTTTAGTGTTTTTGGCCAAAGAGGTTTCTTTCACCAAAAACTCAGGTGTGCTAATGGCAAGTACAATTTGCACTTTTTTTTTTTTTTTCGACTGAAGGACTAAATAGTTTGGATCTGATCCTGAAGAATGCTGAACAAGTACTTTAAAATATGTGTGGAGAGTTCTCCACTGACATTAACATCAGATCCCTTGTCATCCCCTTACTCCAGTCAGGAATATTAATGCATAATTTCGCCAAGTAGAGAGGCAAATAACTCTTCACTAGAAATGCTTATCTCCCTGTAGAAATTGGAGATTTGCAGTTCTGTACATGCTTATCCTAAAGCAAGCGGTATTAATCCATGCTATATTATGTAACCATGTTTCAGTCCACTTACAAATTACAATTCTTTTATTCTTTAGGTGCTTCTTGATGGTGTCTCCTCAGGTTTCAAACAGAGGGCCCAGAGCAGGGATAATTAAGGCTTGTCTTCTTATTTTATTGTGCATCTGTCCAAATGCTTTCTCACCCAATTTTATGTGTATTTGTCTAAATCCAGTGCTTCTTTGCTATTGTCTTATTTGACTAGTTTTCAGGTCAGAGTTGGTCAAACTTAAAAGTTTCTGATATGTTACACCTTTGAGGTTTGAAACCTCAAAGGTCTATTGAAGCATAAACCAGAGCAGCAAGATAAGAAGATAACAGCTCAAAACCTTTTGAGGGTTTACCTCAGCCTCTGTTCATGCTGATGACAGGCAAGACTCCTATCCAACATCCCATCCTATGTTGGGTTTGGCAACACAGAAAGGGTAATGTATCACTTAAAGTAGGCATATTTAAGTTATGTTCTGATTACAGCTCCCCTTATTTTGTCTGTATGAATAGTTTGAATCTTAGATTTTTCCCCTCCCCATTTGCCATTTTTTATAACTTGGAAAATCTTACTGTGTCTTAAAAAAATCACCCAAAGTGTGCTGAGGGCTAGCCTCGGTGAGAGAGGCACGGGCAGCACTTGTAGGGCTGGATTTGTGTTGGTGTCTCTGATGGCACCTCTCCCCAGCAGTCCACAACATCATTTCTCAATGTGCCAGGCCACTATGGACTCTTTGAAGGAAAGATGCTATAAAAATATTTTATTTCCTTAAAATTTGTGGTTAATCAATCCAACATTGATTGATTGATTGAACAATGAACATATGACCATTGCAGGATATATAACATCTCTCAAGGGACTGGTGATACAATTGTTTTAGCAGTTCCAGGATGCCAGGCCCAAATCTGCTTGCTTGGGATGAGTCACTTCTCATATAATTTTATGCCTGCGTGGTTTCACGGGTACCAAGGATCCATCCAGTGGCGAGAAGGGAGGAACCAGAGCTCTCGCTTTAAGGAAAGGTCATCGTGAGCTGACTGATTTATTCCTACTGGTCAGTCTGGAAGACAGTTTTCTTAAGCTGTGTTTACAATTTGGAAATGTGTAAAATGATTCTGTTTGCAAGCTGTTTCTCATTACTAGTAGAAGAGCTACTGAAAATATGCTTGCGGTTTGGTTGATAATCTCCATTTCAAGTTCTTTCATAACTGACGAGTTCAGTTCGTGCCAGATTTTAACCCTCTGCAACAACAAACTCATCCCCACTTCAGGTCTGATTTTTCATGGATCCAGTAGTCCACCATTTTCTGTAACGTAGCTCTTTCTGTCTGTTGCATTCTCATAATTATATATATACTTGCATACATGCAGAAGATGCCAGCTTTCATGGTTTCTGATCCTGAATATCAGTACAAGTGGAAATTCATGGCCCTGGTTATGGTCACATGAACTGTGAAGTACTTGAGATTTGGAAAGAAGAAAGCATCTGAGAGTACTATCTAGTCAATCTTTAAGCTTTTGGACACACTGGAGGGTAATGGATGCAAACTCCTCAACAAATAATATCACAAGGAAAGATTTGATCCAATATTCTTTTGACTCTCAAACTGAAGTAACTGCTTTTAAGCTGTGTAAATTGGTTAACAATGACAGAAGAGTTATTATGCATCAATTTCAGTAGTGACCAAAGTCTTCAGTATTGCCACTTTGTGGTTATTTGATAGTCTATCAGAAAGAAGATTGCCTCAATCCATCAACCATGCCAAGTTAAACAGATTAACACAGAATTTCTCAGGTCAAACCAGCCACAAAGGTAATGGTATTAAATACACATAGAAGATCTAAATTGTACCTTTGTACTTTTGTAGAGAAGAGTAATAATCCAATGAAGGCCAGTTCCCTAGGAGTTTGATTTTCAGCCTTGATATATGCTTTGTACAAATGCCAGAGAGACAGCCTTAGAAGAAAAAAAAAAATCAAAATTCAAAGTTATAGCTGGAATTAAAGCAAAGCCATCACACTTTTCTGCAAAATGAATCCTTATCAAACTATTCTTTTATTTATTTATTTTTAAATGAAAGTGGCGATATTACAGCTCCCAGCTTCCTATTCATCAAAGTTAGCTAAGTAATTAACTGGTACTAGAGGAAGCATGTTTGGACTTACAAATTTTGCTTTCAATTATTCTTTGTGTTATATATCTGAAACAACAGTTCTGGGGTCATTGGAAAGACAGAAGTCTAAAACTGGAACAAGCAATACAGAATGCAAGTACAAAAAGTAACAATGCTGATAATGCAGACTTTTCAAACTAACTTCAAATGCTGCCTTAGGGCAACATGCTTAGTTTCCTCTATTTCTTCCCCTGAGTTACAAGTATAAAAATTTTCTCTTGTCCAGGCATGTGAAACTCTTGCACAGCCAGCAGTTGTTAGAGCCTCAGGTGGGTGATATTTGGGTGCCTGCATGTGATAAGGCACGGATCTGTGCTGCTGTCCCAGAACAAAATACCCTAATATCCTAAACATCCTGGTCACTCCCAAGTTCTCTCTTTCTTTTCTTTTTATTTATTTTTATGTTGGCAGAAGCCACTTTAACTGTACTCTGAACATCTTCTCTTGGCTCTATGTGTCTGGAAGGTCCATTTGCAGGGTCTGGAGTTTGTGCATCTTCCTAAGCAAGGGATTGCTCACCTGGGTGACTAACAGATGGACAGGTAAATAGCTAGATGCTCTTACAGGCCCCTGCTCATGAGCTCACAAGCTTGATGAGTGAGTGATCAGGGCTCTTCTCCTGCCTATGCTCTCTCAACACCTGGAGGGTCTGCCCCTCTTCCCGAGCAATTATCCCTATTCTTCCCTTCATTTAATCTTATTCTGGGAGACACTGAAGCATTTCTAAGAGTACACTTAATTTCATTAGCTTTTCTGAGAACAAAAGCACAGCATGAACACCTAAGTAGAAAAATTAAATTACCAGATGAAAGTCAGGAGGAGGGAAGTGCTCTGATATCAGCCTTACAGACAG
The DNA here is from genome assembly GCF_000705375.1 of Tinamus guttatus. The sequence goes on from NW_010587975.1 coordinate 165,597, forward strand.
CAGGCTCTTCATAAACTCTTTGCTGTGCCAATTAAAAGTATAACCACAAGACCAGTGATCCAAAGTTTGTACAGGGAGGAGCAGGACAGGGTAACTTGCCACTGTGGTGGCAAGTCAGGAGAACAAAGCTATGTCTGAAATTAAAAGGGCTATAAAAACTGTTACAGTTCTCTTTTACTAACCAAATAGTCCCCCTCTAACATTGCTCCTCTCTGATCTGTATTTGTTCTCCTCCCAGCTAGACAATTATTTGAAAGCTATTGCTATCCATCTGTTTTTCTCTGAAGCTGCTGAAAATCCTGAAATTGATTTATCTGCTTCTAGGTGAAGCAGCTGTAATTTCTCCTCTGAGTAGTGCTAGTATTCAGCTACTTAGATACAAACTTCAAGGAGCCTTGTATGAAGTTTATAAATTTAGATTTCATATTTTAGATATTTATTGATTTGCTATAGGTGATGGGAGTTCATCATCAAGATCTTGTAATGTAAGAAAGGGGAAAAAAAAGGTTCTTTGAATCCACTTAGTCATAGTAGTATCCAATAAGTTAGCCCAAATCAGATGAGCTACTCTGACTTTAAGTCAACTACATGACAAAAAAACCCCAAAGATTCAATAAATTTTACTTAAAAAACCACTGTCATAGATATTTATGTCTCTGTTTTCAACATTATTCCTTAAATTACACTCACAAAATGCCTGTATTTGTCACTCAAAAAGAAAAAAAAAAAGTGTTTGTACAAGTTGAGCAGATTCCTGTGTGAGTAAGACTAGATTGGCATATAAATAAAAGCTAATATCAGGAATAAAATATCTTGTGGTTGCCACATGAGACTTGGAGTAAAATAACCTGTTTTGTAGCTTTGCTTTTATCATTACCGATCCTGTAAAATGCTGGTTGCTCCCAGCACCCCCCAGAAACAAAGCAGGGATTGCTCAGCCCATGCCATATGATGCAAGGAGGACTAAGAGGTGTCTCCCTATGGAAGCCTTGGTTGTCAGTGCTAATGAGAGCGCAGCAACTCCAGCTTTGGTGAGGGCCAGGAAGGCACCTTCAGAGTGGAACCAAGTCGTGGCCAGGGCTGAATGTGACAGTATATGCAGTGCCCAGCTATATAGGATAGCTGGTACCATGTATTGTATACATTGCTAGTGCAGCACGTCCATCGAATGGCATAACACAAGATGAGATGCTCATGACCTCCAAATGGCACCCTTATACAGATAATAATAAATAATTGTATTTTTCATCTCAGGTGACATTAAACTATGTAAGATACAGAGAAATGAGAAATGTGGCATTGTTGCATTAACTCAGGGATCTTGACAGTATTTGCAAGTTTGGGGACCAGTATGAAGCCTGGTCACAAGACAGATCAATATTTTCTTACTTAAAAAAAAAGCAAGATGGTACCTGATGTTAAAATTCCTAGTGCATGCAATAGGTGCATCCACTCTGCTGTGGATTTAAAGGGAATTGAAGGGGCAATTTCCCATCCATTTAAAGAGAAGTAAAGGAAGAGTATCTGGAGACACATTGAGATGTGACAATTTTACATATTTCAGTGAAAAAAATGACACAAAAATATGTTGGGTTTGGGACCTTCAGGGTTCTCTGGTTTGGAGGTGTTGCTGCTTTTACTTGTTGGAAATAACAATGGTAGGAGAGGCACCAGAAATGGCAGTGGGCTGCCCGGAATTATACAGGAATCCGTAACAGAACTTTTCCTTTTACAAAGTCTAACTAGCACTAGTATATTCTATGAGCTGAATTTCTCCCAGTGTTTGGCATCTGTAAGGACTGGAAAATATCAGTCTACCCATTCAACAGTTCTGTGACATACCTGACAGAGAAGCAGTGGCTCAGGATGGGTTTGTGGTCCCTCTTCTCTGGCTGCAGCAGGAGGCTTAGTCGAAGGAGTCAGGACTCAACCCTGGGGGCTTCCTGCATTTGCCCTCTTCAAAGAGCAGAAATATCTAGGCATGACCATCTCACACAGATTATTTCTGCCTTTCATAGAAAAAAAAAAAAAAAAAAAAAAAAGTGAGTCGAAACAACAATGCTTGAAGCTCCTTTTGGAGACAGTTTGCCCAAAATATAATGAAAACAGAGGACAGGCTGTGAAAGCCTTTGTATTAGCCATGTGCTGCATGTCTCAAAAGATGCTTGTTGCAAGGTGGTTAATCTACACACAGTGATTTATGTGGTATAATGCTTGTAAAGCACTTTGAAGATGTAAAGTGGAAGTGCTAAGAGCTGTTGTTGTAACAAAACATCTTCATTTTTCTTAAAGCATACAGCAGACAGCTATAAAGCAATATCTTGAAAGACAAAGAGCAATGACTAATCCGATGGCATCAAATAAATAATATATAGCCTTGTCGGAAGCTTTTGCTTCCTTGAGTAATGTTCCTCAATTTATTACTTCTATACCCCAACACTCATGTCAGGCGCTTTCCAGGCCTGGGAGAGATGGACCGCAGCAGAGGGAGGCGGGCAGGGAAGTGGAAGAGGAGGCTGAATTGCAACAACACAGTAGGAATATTGAATTGGTTAAAGGGGCACATACTGAGCCTTTATGTTTATTTTTAGGACTTTCCAGAGTTTCTTCGTTCCCCATGTTGTTTAGGTGCAATTTCCTCCCTTCACTTTTGCTTTTCAGCAGGACATTGTGCTGGCCCAAAATTCATCTTTGCTGCTCTTGCTCTTCATGGGCAGCTGTGACCTTCCTGGGCCATGGGCACACATGGAGTTGGCCGTGGAAGTGGCCCTAACCAACATTTCATAGGAGCTGAAAAAGACTGGTCGTGTCATAGTGTAGACTGGCAATATTGATATTTACAGGTGTATTTGGCATCAAGCAAACAATCATGCTCCAGCTGGAGTATTTACTATTTGCCCAGTTTGAGTGGAACCACGTCCAGCAGGTGATGTATCCAACAGTTAAAAACAACAACAACAAAAACCCTAAAAGTCAGGCTGAAATGTGGGTAAGAAAAGGTATTTTTTTTTCTTTTTTTTTGGATCATTTGGGACCCACTGAGGTTAAACTGTGGTTTAAATGCTTCTAGGGACTCGAGTTGAGAACACTTTTGTTCCTTCTAAAAGAACCCTTTCTTCCCAATGATGTTCTTGTTCTGCTGTAAAAGTGGAAGTATTTTCATTTAAGGTATGTGGGGACCCTTATAACAACCTGGCTGATTGAGACATCCTTTTTTTTTTTTTTTTTTTACTTTTCTATTCCAAAAATGGGCAAAGATCTACTGATTACTGGATAGGAGGAAATCTATTGCTAGCTAATCCTCAGGTACCTGCTTATAAAGCTGCTGAACTGCAAGAGAAACAAATTTTCTGTCATTTCCCAGGATTTGTAATCCTTGCCATGCTATTTAGCACACTCCCTTACTTACCAGCTAGCTTCTTTGGCATTTTTTCCTCTCAGGCATTGCCATCTGGGAATCAGTATGAGATTTTTTATGTGGTATCACTATGTCTAGTCAGAGCTAAAACAGCAATGTCCTAACTGCTTACAGCTCCCTTTAAAACAATTTTATGCAAAGGACTTTTTTTTTGTTTTCCCCTGAGTTTTCTCATGTTTTACCCCAAAAAGCTGCCGCATAGTAGAGCTCTTTGGGTAGCATGGTTTGTACCATTCTTTGGAGGCAGTTGAGCCCTGCAAGCCAGATCCCAAGATTCTTTAATAGAAGCTGATTAACATATATCTAAGAAAGGAATTAGCAAAGTGGGGAGAGAAGTAGTTGTGCTCATTTGGGAGGACTCCAGGTGCCAGCTGACCCGATAGCAGTTGTTTTGAACAGATCCCAATGCCAGATATTTAGTGATCTAATCACCTTTGCACAGGCATCCAGTAGAGCAGACACTGCATAGTTCACACCGCTTGCGGGTAGCGCTGTCTACCCCCTGCAGCACCCTCAAGAAATAAAACCATGGTAGCAGCAGCCTGTGTGTCAAAGATACGTGATAACCCATAATCTAACAGAGAGGTGTTAGAAATCTTGGGAAATATTAAGCACATGAGCTTAAAAGGTCTATTTGGTCTTTCTTCTAGTGTTTAAAGTCTGGACTGATTTAAAGAGTTGCACTATTTGCATGTTTCCCCTTCCCAAAAAAAGGAAATAAATCTTAAAATAAAAATAAATAAATAAATAAATAAATAAATTCTCATTTATAAGTACTTGAATTTATTATGTACGTCAGGATCCAAGTGTATACACATGTTTGTATGTATGTAGTGCTTGAAGAGAAGTATATATCAATATATGCAATTCCTAGACTTCTCTAAGGTTTTTGGTATTTTGGTAAGAGGTTGCATATTAGGACTTTTTCCATGGCTATATTTGTTTGCACATGCACCCACATATCAAATGTTGTGAAGTGGTAAACTACTCTCAATTTTGAATTATTTGTAGCAGGCTCATTTTTGTTTTTATTCATTTGTTACAGTTTGTACACTTTCATATTTTCAGCTGATAATCAGGGTTCTTTAGTTCCTTTTAAAGACAAAAGTGAAGCTTCTGATAGTGTTTTCCATCAACTATATGCAGAAATATGCTCAAATCAAAAACATATCTCATAAATCCTCTTAGCATTGACTAAATTAATAAATAATGTAATAGAATAAATTGTGCCTCCAGTTCAACTTGTATAAGTTTTTATCCAAACCTTCAGTAACTTGTTCTCTGAATTCCTTGCTGCTCTAATGCAGCACAGCACTCTAGTGCTCTGCTTGCTCAAGAAAGATCAATCTTTTATGTTTTCCTGCGTGTTGTAGATCTTCTCACCTGAAACTCTTTTTGAGTTGTGTTGTTTTCTGTTTTTCTCCCTTTTTTTCAAATACAACAATTTCAGATTATTTTCTTCTCAGTGATTCTTGTTTTCCCATCCTTATCAACAGATGTCATTAGCACTCTTTGTATTCATTACTTTTTCAGGACATCCTGAGTGACTGATATTAAAAAGATTGAACTCAACATAGATAAGTGCAATATCTCAGTGTCTTTTTCTTACAGGAGTGTAGCATATATACATGCAAATAGGAATTTCACAATTTTAGTTATTTGTCACTCTGGGATCTCAAGTGTCAATAGTTTTGTGCCGCAATGGGAAAGCTATTTAGTGAATCAGTTGTGTCTCAGCATTAAAGCTATAGTTTGATCTACACTAGAAAAACAAAGTCAGCTTCACCCATAAGCTTCTTTCCTTACGGCTTCTCCAGTGTCTGATAACCTGACAGAGCTCACCTTACTGACCTTCCTGCTGTCCTGTTCCAACAAATTTGGATCTATTCCCTCCACCCATTTGCCAATTTGCATGAAATTAATGACTTAGTGTTTTGAGATTTTTCACTCTATAAAGTTTTACTAGAATTGGTCAACAGAATCATAACATATAAAGAGACAGGGACATATACACAGACAAGACAGGTGATATTGTGTCAGGTCTACTTCCATAGGAAATCAGGCTGATAATTCATAAAGATTGGTTTTTTTTTGGTGTGTGTGTGTGTAATATAAGAGCCTTTGTTGCTATCACTCCTAGTAAGAAAACAGCCCCTATTTCTAGTCTGTCTTGCCCTGCAGCACAGTTAATAGGGTTTCTCTCATGACCAAGGAGTCTACATGAGCAGAAATCAGGTCTTGTCTTTGAAATTGAAATTCATATAAGATGTATTTCTTCACTTCCCTTAGGATGAGATTTTGTCTTCTATACCTGGGCCTAATCCCATAGTCATTGTAAGTATGAATGGCTCTTGCTCATGGGACTATTTTGTTGCACAGTCAGGCTTTACTTTTTAATGTCCTTGCAAAGCCATTTAATACCTCAAAACCTCAGTCCGATTTCTGTCAGTCACATTTTATTCCCAAATGCTATTTAGAAGAAAACTGCTTCTGGCAACAAACTTTTCATGCTGGGATGTGATGAAGGGATGTGATGTGGGATCTGATTCAACATTCTGTTTGAAAGAAGCAGCAATACACAAAAAACAAGATTGCCACTATATATGAGTATAGTGGAGTCACTTAAATGTCTAAAACACACTTATGGGTATGCAATGGGATCTTTTCTGGGGAGGCAGGGGGCTGAAAGAACAGCTCAGCAAGGCCATATAAGTTAAAGAAGTTTTTTGTTTTTTTTTGGTCTAGAACAAGGATATAACAAGAATAAAGGAGCATTTTTTACAAGGGGGTTTACAGCTACAACTGCAAGTAATAAATTGTCTCATGCAGAAAGCTTCTAGTTTGTCAGCTAAAGGAGATCAATCTTTAGCCAAGAAATTATAAGCCGTTGTAAGTCTGTGGCATTTAAAATTATTCAGCAACAACAAAATAGCCTCTATATTACCAATAGGAAAGATAACTTTTCTCAAACTGCCAACATAAAACCATTTGATATTTATTTTATTTGGATAAAATACTCCTCCCCAGTCTCATAGATCTCACCCTCCTTTTTGTCGTCTTGATTCATAGCTAACAGCTCAGATAGATTGTGGCAAAATTTCAAAGGCCCTTGAGCTACCTGTAGCCACCAAGCTGTTCCCACGTCACAGAGCCCAGCGGAAGACGCATCTTGCCCCTGTGCTGGATCTATCCATGCAAAGAAATAGCATAAGGGCAAGGAATTCTGAAAATACAGTTCTGGTTTTAAAATGTTGTTTATATAGAATCCAATGTGGAATCACATTTCAGAAACAGAAGCAAATTTATGTTTTCTATGTTGAAGGTAGAGTATTGTCATGCTGGGGCTCACTAACCTTTCACTGATTTGATTCACCAAATAGAACCACTTGCCGCTTCAGCTGCTCCTTCTACAATAATTTGTGCACACCATACTTTGAATTTATTGTTATTATTTTTTGATTTATTTGAGCACCACAAGACTTGAATTTGAAAAACTCTGCTGTATATCTGAATAATACATATTTGTAATTTCAGCTTGCACAGTGCAATAACACAAACATTCAGTGGTCCAAAGGCAATCCAGCTTCTAAGCATTTCTGTGTGCAAAGGCACCACCATGCATTCAGAACACTGTGGTTAATTTTCACGCACATATTAGAGATTTTTTTTGTAAATCAATATCACATACAAAATCATGTCAGATGTTTTCTGTCTTATGCATGTAATTGCTAATTTTACTAGTATAAATGTCACGTTAATCAAATAATGCTTTCTGTTTTAAAGGTAATGGGTTTATATATTATTTGAAAAGCCATCTTATTTATATATGTATATATACTATGTCAGATTTATTTTCAGAGCAAGGTCCTTTTAAATAATGGATTCTTTGCAGAGATTGGAAAAGGGAAAAAAAAACAGCTTGATGCACACTGTCTCAGGTGTAGAGTCAAAGAGAAATCTGGAATAAAGACTTTACAGACAAGGAAACATGTTTTCTAAAGTAAATAGTTACTAAGCAATATCCCCTTCATGATGAATTAACTCGTGTAAATGTCTTCTGGATGAGTGTTAAATACAAATTTTGAGTTAATTAGAGTCCCCTTTTAATTACAAGGATTTATTTGTTGCTACAAGTGCTATCTTGTTCTCTCCAACACCTAGGAGCTTTTTCTTTTGCAGATATTTCCCTATATCCGCTGGAGCTAGTAGAAATTTTTATAGACGCATCTGCCAGTATCTGCTACTGCTCAGCTGACCTTATACCCACCTATTCTTCATAATGTTTCCAAAAAGTATATAATTACTGAAGCTGCTGTGTGAAGGATAGCTTGACCATTTACTTGTTGATACTTCCCTTTGACATTGAACATCTCATGACCCGCATTCTGACCGGACTGGTGTTGTTTCATATCACAAAATAAATAAATAAATCTTGATTGCTTTCATTTCTTCGTGTATACCATTACTTAGTCTTGTTTCTAATGTGTAAATATAGGCAAACTCAATTTGCCCAAATAAAACACTTTTAATAACATGATTTATCTTTGTAATGCAGAATACCAAAGCAAAAACCATCTCCTAATTTCAAATCATTCCTCATAGAGTACAAATTATTCTTTTGTGTGTTTGTTTTACTATTTCTTTTGCTACATACATATACAGTTTACAAGAAAATATCTACTTGTGTCTCTTCACCATGTGCTTCTCCTCACAGACATTTGAGCATTTTGTTTGTTGACCCCCTTTATCTCTTTGAGGGAAACACTACTTGTCACATTCACTGACATAGCTCTGTTTTTCAAGGCCTCGTGGAATGAAGCAAATCCAGTCCTTCCTACCTACAGTGAGAAATCTTTTCAATAAAAATCTGGTGGGGCAGATCATAATTTCAACTTGCTGTGATAACTGAAGACACAAAGGGACATGAAACTTGTTCTACTCCATATTTTAACTAAACAGTTTCCTGTAAAATGTGTTCCCTGTTCCAGTTTCACTTTGACAGGTACCCTGTGGATCTGTTTTACAAACCACATTTAGCAATATCAGTTCACAAGGAGAAATGTTTTGGTATGGGAAAATAAGTCTGCCAATATTTATAAAATCAGTTTACGTTTCTTCACAAAAAGAATATGCTGGCAATAAGGCTTTCTGTGTTCAGATTTTTCTCACAGTCTTAGCTTATAGTCATTCCAGTTAGTTCTGCCCGTCACAGCATTTAACCACAGGTGAATTCCATGGAACTGAGGGAAATCATATTAAAGAAACTATTGTGTACTAAATGGTACTTTGGAATACAGATGTCTTAAATTTCTGTGTTTTTGCCTAACTTAAACATGCCTTTACTTTATCTAAATTATTATTAATATGATTTCTGTTTTGAGGAATTTTGTTTAATGAAAGGTAAGCTTTATTGGTAAGTCCTTGGTAGTTGGAAGTCCTTTTAAAATGTCTTACAGAGCAGACTGCTCTAGTATTTTGATTAAGTGAAAAAAGCAGCACTTTCTGCTCATGAGATTAATTAGTATATATATTATTTTCACACTCCTTTTTTTTTTTCTTATCTATGATCAGAAGGCTTTTATTTGTGAGAAGGTTTATTGTCCTTCCTATTTGGTCAGGCTGACAGAATATTCATCCTGAATACTCAGTTTTATCTACACAGAGATAAGTCAGACGCTTCACGATTGCCTAATAAAATCTTTTTAAGGTTCTCGTCCTATTGCTGATACTTAATTTTTCACCTTGCTCCTGACTGCATATAATCTGAGAAAAATGTCTCCTCTTTTTTTTTTTTTTTATGGTTGAGCAGTGCATAGGAAGACCAAATGCATTCCAAGCCCTTATTTTTGTTAATTAACTGTTAATTAACTGTGCCCAGTTCTGAGTGCTAGTCTCCTGTGATCATTAGATTATATAAAGGAAAAGCATATCCATATTATATTACTATATTTTATATATATATGTATTTTGTCTTCCTATTGCCTGGCTTTTGGTGCGTTGAGTGGAGCTGAACCATTACAGTAGCACAGCACTAGATCAAGTACGTATCAATTAGCTACAGGAGCATTTTGCTAAGGCTGATGAATTTTTTCCCTAGCAATCCAAGGTACATGGCAATAGACCATGGTAGGTACATGCTACGGCTATGTTTGCAGAAGTGCTTTTGCAGCCTTTTATGCTTAGGCTAAAATCCCTGTTAAGCAGATTGGTAGGTACAAACTAGTGACAGCTCCCATAGGTGATAATCACTCTGTCTGGCTCATCCAACTCCTGCAGTTCCAAAATGAGTGGATTTATCTCTCAAATCACTAAATCATTAATATTAAACATCCACAAAAGTGTCCATATATTACCAAAAGGGGGCTTGTTCTTGCAGCACTCATATCCTCAGTGCTTTGTTTTTCCCCCCCAAAAAACCTGTATGAGCTCAGAATTGCTCACATTTGTACTCGTTAATGGCACTTAAAGCACCACATTGTGCACAAACAGACCTTTCCTACCTCCCTGCCTTGATTTGATGGCTATGTCAGGTGCTGGCAAACTTTCAAAGAAAGACAGTTGTACCAAGATTAGTGGATTTGTATGCAGAGGATATGCTTCATCAGCCTCAGTAAAACTTGCATTTTATGTGTGAATATTCACATGAAAAATGAGAAATTCCAATGCCAGTAGTTACTGTCTACCTTTCAAACCCCAAATATCCTGTGAATACATTACATGATTAAATAATTTATCCTAAGTACAGAGATGTGTGGTTATGTACTGTAACAGAATTGAATTAAACAAATGTTTGTCGTGTTTTGTCCCTGGATCTCAAATCAGATGAACTCCGTCTAATTATATTTCAACACCTTTTGCTCTTTCCATTCTTTCCATGACCTAGGAATTATTGGGCATTCTTAAAATAAGTGTTGACAAACATCTCTTGAATATGGTCCAGCGGTGTCTGATTCTCCAAAGAGTGGATTGATAGGCTTGCTGGCTTGATATTTCTATAAGTCTTGTACCCAAATCTTAAGTCCCAACTACAGATAGACACCAAAACCTGGATTTCAATGACTGTGTCATCCCTCACTCCTCAAGTAGGCACTTACATATTGATATAACCTTGATAAACAAGAGGAAACAAATAAACAAACAAAAAAGAAATCCCTCCTCTTTGCCTATCCCATCTTTAAAGTATAGACTTTATTTCTTCTCCAATGAACTCCCAGCAAATTTAGTAATGCAAATCAACAGGGACTCCGTTTCTGAAATGGAGTCTCCACAGCTGCAATAGAATAGATTGTAATGTGAATAATTTTACCTTCAAGATAAAAGGCAGCTGGTTTCGGTTAGTTAGATAATAGAGTAAAAACCCTCTGATGTGCTAATGTGTTAAAACTGGACCTTGTTTAGATTAAGGTGTTAAGAGAACTTCATATCTGATGAGTGATAAGGTACTTTAAGGAGTCAAGCTGTTTTGACTCCAAATGCCTGACATTTATTGTAAGGTTAAGAGAGGTGACATTACAACCCATATGGGGATGTGATACAAATGTAAGCTAAATAATGGCGAATCAAGGGAACAGGGCACCCTGATGTGTAGCACAGGACTTGTGTCATACGTGGTGTTAATTGCTACATGAATGAGATAACTCAGGGATTTCTATATGACACGTTCCAGCCAAGAAGATTATACTAAATGTTGTCTGATTTCCAATTTCATGGTTATTGTCGGTACAGCCACACAGTTCTTTAAAATAACTGCTTGATCGGATGACTAGAGGCCCACATCTCTGTCTCTGTCATTCAGTTGTAAGCATAGATATAGTTCCTGAAAGTGGGTGAGATTTTTAGCATCATTAGGAGCATTCATTCTACTGCAGCCCTCACAGCCTTACCAGCCTCTGTAGTACAACTTTAAGGGTGGGATTAGCCATAAAGAAGATATGTAAATTTTAACCATAAAACAGATATGTATTTTTTTAATAAGTCATTTCCTAGAGTTACTCTCTGTATTGGTGACATGGAGAATCCAAAGTCCTTGTGAGGCAGTCTGCATTTTACTGCTGTGCCTTTCTTTTCATTTTAGGCCCTGCAATTTTTTTTTCTTTCCCCCCGCCCTTTTAACCTCAATTTAGGAAAAAAAATCTAATAGTAAAATCCCCTCACTTGCCTGAGACAAGTATTTTAGCCAAGAATGTGCACTCAGGTAACTTTCCACTTTTGTGAGTAACACAAAAGATCAAATGCCAATATCCAATACAACTTTTTGTGTAGTCTTATTAGATTATCTTAATGATTAAAAAAAAAAAGATCTTAATAGACCAGTTTCTCCAACCAAATTGGTTATTCACAAAGACCGAATATGGTCCACAATTTATCCTTAACATATTAATATCAGATAATGTAAAGAAATGTTAAAATTTTTCTTCATACCTTTCTGCCTGAAAAGTAGGGTAGGAGATAGTTTTCTTCATACTGTAGCTTTCAGAAAAGTTCCTGCTGCGTTAAGACCTGCTTAGCCTGAAGCACATGTTCAGAAAAAACCTTTGGGTAATGAGCATGAGGTACTACATTTTTTTTTAATTCACAGGCACTCCAATATTGCTTTATTGTAGAAATGCTGCAATGTAAGTAGATTTATGTTTAATTAGTGGAATGAGGTTCCCAAATTTGCCATGGAAAAATAAATAAATAAATAAATAAATAAATAAATAAAGCTGCACATATCTTCTGTGTTGTGGGAGGAAAAAAAAAAGTTCCTGGAGTGCTTCTTAGGCACTTTCCCAGAGTTGGTATCTTTAAAAACTGTTGGATATATTGCACTACTATGTCAAGAAAGTGGCAAATAAATAGAAAAGGGAGGACAAACTCTTAGCAAGGCTTTACTTTAAAAAAATTGCCGTTTAAAATGTCAGTAATCAAGAGTGTCTCCTTTGTCTCCTGACTCTGATACAGTCAAAGCTAATGGTCAGAAGCAGGCCTAGCAAAATAAAAGTGCTAACTGTCCTCCTTAATTTTAACCATAGTTGGGAGAGGAAAAAGGTCATCTGGCCTTTAACTCTCTTGAAATCTTAAGGTGCTTTTTGGATTAATTATTAGGCAGCCCTTTCTCAGGTAAAATATCTGCAAAACTTCATGCAGGAGTCACAGGGCAGGATTATTTCTGTAGCCATCACACAGTTCTTGAGCTGTAGCTCATGACAAAGGGTGCTGGGGAGAGGACAAGGTGCAATCAACGCCCCTAATCAGTTGCTAATTTTCTAATTAACAAAAATAAGTGGAACTTTAGATAATCCTGTGGCCATTGGTGTTTTAACTGTGAACATTTATCTGCAGGTGCAGACCTGTTTTTACACATTCCTTAGCAAGATAAATGTCTTTATGCTGCTCTAGATTCAAAGTGTTGGTTAAGATTAAAATCAAGCAGAGTTGGAAAGGGTGGGAGCTCTGCATACAGCCATGCGTGAGCCTCTCTTTTACCTTGGGCCATGGAAAAGTCAGGTAAAGTCCCTGGAGAGTAGTAGGTCAAGACAGGGTTCAGTTCCTCCTACCTTCAGCCAAACTCACAAACCTTTTGGTAGGACTTTGCTGCCTCCACTGGCCTGAGGAAACCCAAGCAATCATCATTGACTTAAAAAAAAAAACCTCTTTAGAGGGCTCATTTGAGAGAAATCTCATTCATAACTCCCTGACAATTCAAGGTGGCTGAGCAAAATCCTATCATACATGTATCTCTTGTATATATCTTTTGTTTACAACAGTTGTGTAGCTGTTTGCTACAAATTTGTGAAACAAGCTACTCCCCTCTTCCTTATTTTATCTATCTATCTATCTATCTATCTATCTATCTATCTATCTATCTATATCTGATAAATACTGTTAACTAGCATTTTTCAGTAATGCATAGGTAGCTAAAGAGCCATCAAATATTACTCAAGCAATGCAAGTTCCCTGATTGGCAGCCACCCTGAGGCACCTGAATTAGCACAGCCAAAACTCTTCTGGAGTTCCTTCAAAGCACGGATGAACTTTGTTGTCTTCCCCACAACTGGGAAGAACAACGATAGCAAAAGCCCTAAACCAAGATTCATAACCTGGGACCCTGTTTTTTTATATGGAAATGTCTCAGAGGTCTAAGCAATGTTGACACATTTTGAAAGGGCTACAGATATCATCCAGGAGTCTGAAGAAGTCAGTAATTATTGACTTAGATTGTTATAATATTCAATATTTCTTTAATATCCTTGGATTAATTTTTAAATCAATATCTATAAAAGATTTCTGTTCTTCCCTGAGTATTTGGCTCATGCTGCAGAAAAACTTAGAGGCTCTGAAAAGGGCAGGAGTCATTGTAACATTTACAAACATTTTAAAAACTTCAGATAGACTATCACTTTCTAAAACATTTTCTGGGATTTCTTTAATGCATATTTTATTCTAAATATGTTTTGTTTCCCTTTAGCAGAAAATGGTTGGAAACACATTGATAAATGTCTCCAGTTAAATCATTTGAAATAACTTGCTTCATTTATTCGTCCTGATCCCCCCGACTTTCAGAAACACACAATTCGTCCCCTGCTGCATAAATAAAGCTTTAATTCTTAAAGAGTTTCAGCATAAGTAGTAGTGATTGCACATAAATGTAGACAACAATTCAGGTATTAAAATATTTAGAACTGTTTTAATACTTGCATTCCCCCTTTCACTCCAGCTGTCCTGCCTCAACCCCCACCTCCAAAAAAAAAAAAAAAAAAACTTCTTAGTGGGTGAAGGTTTCTAAGCTCCCAGATCTGGGACGTATTCTTCTCAAGGCTGACTCTATCTCTATAAAGTGGTTAAAAAACAGGAAACAGAGTTTTCGTTTTCTTCTTATAATCATAGAATGCTTAGGGTTGGAAGGGACCTTATAATGGGTCTTCACATTTGGAGGAAAAGGGAGAAGTACGTGTTTGTGTGTCCATGCTTCATATTTGCTTCTAGGATTACTTGAAGATGTGAGGCTTTTCCTATGATTTGTTATAGAGTTGGTATTCCCAGCTCTTTACATGCTCTGAAATTGGAGATAAAGAAAAAAAATCCAATTGAAGCTAAGAAAAATAAAGTAATGAGGCAACCTTCAAGAAAAAGAACATTCTGAGATAAAAAGCCAAGATAAAGTACAGAGTAAATAACTGCAGTGTTCTGTACTGGCAATATTTTGCTGCACGGAGGTACTACTTCTCTGTGAACAAACTCAAGAGTGCTTTCTTTGCACAGTGGTGAAGCTATTGCCCTCCTTGTACCGGAGAAATGAATAATTTGCTGCCTGCCTTCCCTTAGGATTCCTGCAGGAGATCGCTGTCTTTTTTAAAGTTGCCCTTCTCCTGAGGCTGATGTGTTTGGGCTTGAAAATGCTGGCGCATGTTGTTTGACGAAGTTTTCCCTTAGCGAGTGACTTCTATCATTGTCCCCCTTTGTTCCTCCACGGTTAAACAGACAAATTGATTTGCCATTTCCAAGTGGTATTGACCTGCACTTGCTGCTTTCCAGCTCTGGGAAAAACAAATCCGCTTTTTTTTCCTTTTTCTTTTTTTTTTTTTTTTTGGTGGTGCACTTCATTGGAGACTGTGTAATGTTTGCTTTTCTTTCCTGGCATGATCTGTTTCGGGAGTCGTTTGGGGTCCCTCATCGCTGGCACAAGCCTGCTCCTGCCCTCCAACATCTTTGGTCATGCATGCGTGCCCACAGCAAAGCCCCATACACATGGAAGCAGTGGGATATTTCATGGACACGAATTGTGCTTAGCGAAGAGAGGATGCTTTCCTGAATTTCATCCCCTGTGCATTTTTTATAACAACCTTCCTATTGGTATTTCAAAACAGTGACTCCCCCAGAAGGGAGTCTGCTAAAACCTCCACATTCCTCATTCGGATTCAGACCTAGGATTCATTTCTTAGAACTTTGCAAGAACAACAGCTAATACAGAATAGGAAATGAAAACACCACAATGTATTCTTTCAGTTTCCAAGTTGAGTTTTTGTTCCTAGTTTGTCTGAGTTCTAGGCCTTTCCTGGTTTGCTGATATATATCTGTGAAAAAACATGACGTTTCATCTATTACTTACATTCCCAAAGGCACAGCCCTCACTTCCACCGCAGTCACTACAAATGACAAGGGCTGCTCTGACTTCACCAGCTAGGAAGGACCACAGAGCAGCTGTTGGGAGGTGACAGGTTTTTGCTTCTGAAATTCCTTCTCATCAGAAGACTGTCACATCACCAGCTTTTAAGCTTTATGCAGAAGATATCTTCTTGGATAATGTTTCTTGATATAACCTTTTCAGTCTTGACAGCTGGCTGACCATCTCGTGTGCTTTCAGAGTGCCTTATGCAATGCGTATACCACATCCTGCAGGGAAGAACTCTTTTTTGGTCATTAAATATAAAACCAGCACTCAGATATGATGATAATAAAAGCCTAAAAACTCTCCTACATCCTCCCTCATCCTCCCCGCTGATTTTTTTTGTGAGTTTCTATCATATTGTTTCATACCCTACCCAAACCATTGTTTGAACTGAAATATTTCAGCAAAAATAAGCCTAAAATAATTATGTTGAATGCTGAAATCACTTGTTATGGGGGAAAAAAGAGAGAATTGCAAGAAAAGATGAATGTTTTACCCAGTAGAAAAGTATAATATTCAATCCTCAGTCCTTTGAACAAATGTTAAGTATTCTAAGAGAACATTTTAATGCAGGTCCCCCCTGCAAGGGGGACCCATGATGCCACCTCCTCCATGGCTGGCCCTGCCAGGCCACCGCACACCCAGTTCAGCTGAATCCCCCGGGCTGCCGAGGCCGGTGTTTCCTGCACCATGTTTGAGGTGCTACCACAGGGCTTGCCCTTCTGCTCCCAACCCTCCTCGGTTGCTGTGAGCTCCTGACTCCAGTGCCGACTGAAGCAGCCCCCAGGGCTCGGCACCATGCAGGGCTACTCAGGCTGGATGTGCATTTCTGTGAGGAAGCTCAGCCTGTTTTTTTTTCTTCAATTAATGTCAGAAATATTTTGTTGTCAGGCTTTCTCCATTCTGGAGTTCCTCCAATTAGCTCACTAGGCTAGTCTGTGTGCATTAGAGGTGGTTCAGTGTTAATGAGCCTGTCAGTCATGGTCTTCAAAGCCTCATCACTTCAGAGAAATCAGAGATGGAAAGGACCTATTAGCAAAGTTTATTTCCTGTCTCAGACAGCAGGATCCCTCCAGGCTTAGTTTAATCATTTGTAAAATGGATGATGTTTCTTTCTGGTTTTGAGAGGGGCATGCACGTTTCTTCAGCTCAGCAGTTGGACCAAGATACACACCTCTCTCTGAACACCAAATTTAGCATCACGTATTCATGGCTAAGTGGAAGGTGGCCAAGAAGGCCAACAGCCTCCTGGCTTGTATCAAGAACAGTGTAGCCAGCCAGACTAGGGAAGTGATCGTCCCCCCGTATTTGTGGCGGGTGAGGTCACACCTCAAATACTGGGGCCCAATACAGTTCTGAGCCCTTCACTACAAGAAAAACACTGAGGTACTGGAGCGTGTCCAAAGAAGGGCAACAAAGTTGGTGAAGGGGCTTGGAGCACAGATCTTACGAAGAGCGACTGAGAAAGCTGGGGTTGTTTAGTCTGGAGAAGAGGCTCAGGGGAGACCTTATTGCTCTCTACAACTGCCTGAAAGGAGGTTGTAGTGAGGCAGACGTCGATCTTTTCTCCAAATCTTCCGGATCTTGGATCTTTTCTCCAAATCTTCTCTCCAAATCAATCCGATCTTTTCTCAGTAGTTATTACTGATAGGACAAGAGGAAATGGCCTCAAGTTGTGCCAGGGGAGGTTCAGGTTAGATATTAGGTAAAATTTCTACACAGCAAGAGTGGTAAAGCTTTGGAAGAGGCTGCCCAGGGAAGTGGCAGAGTTCCTGGCACTCCTGGCAGTGTTCAAGAAACATGTAGATGAGGTGCTTAGGGACATGTTTTAACAGGCATGTTGTTGAAGGGCTTATGGTTGGATTTCATGATCTTGAAGGTCGTTCCAAGGATAATGATTCTGATTCTATGATTATGTCTGGTTTTACAAATGCTGTGCTCTGCTCTGCATTCTAGTTTTGTTTTCCAAGTGCACATAAGCCACAAACAAATAGACCACCGTATCCAATGTGAAAAAAAAAAAATCCTCTGTGAGCTTGCTCAGGTAAGGGCATTGAATAGTCGTTAGGACTGAATGCAATGAGTCCTTCAAAACCCACCACTTTGGAGCCGTTGGAAACCAATCGCACTGAGTCCTAAAATGTAATTATTGCCCTGTTATCAGTACCTGATCTATCTATTCAGGTTATTTCCTGTCTTGGATGAATCCCTGAGCAGGGAGGCATCCTGTAAGGAGCTGGTACAGACGTTCACTGAGTCACAACTTCTCAGAGCAACCTTCCTCTTGCCCAACAAGCCGTGCTCATTTTGCTTAACTTACTGTTCCAGAGCCTGCGGACCTGTGTGTGGGATGGTTTCTGTGTTCTGGCACATCTACCACAGAACAGGCCTCATGTTGTCACTACTCCATCCATCCTCAGAGGGGAGGTCCATCCTCGTGCAAGAAGAGCACCTACTAAAGATGTGATTGCTCTGTCTGAGCTGATATGCCAACACTCCACTCCAGTATCTGAATAAAACCCTTGGCACTAGCATGCCATGACAAAGACTTGTTTCCATGTGGACTCATGTGTGATTCAACTGTATACACATTTCCCACAAATTGCCAGCAACTCTCACTTTTCTCATCTCCTTCTGTCTTTGTATCAATAGTATATTCATGACAAAAGAGAAAAAAATAATTGCAAGGTCTTTCTAGGCACCTATGTAAGTGTTTTTCAGAGTGGGAGAGCTGCATATAAATCAGTTCTTTAGACTCACTACAGTGAATGGGGCAAAAGCTGCAAAGCCCCAGAGGCCCTGGGGTGCGGAGACAGGAAGTATAGCAAGATCATGCACCATTCCCACCACCCTAGAAAGGAGATACGGAGAGCAGGGTGCTTGGCTTGAGCTAGAGGGTTGGTAACAGAAGTTGCGTTGCCTAAACAACATTGATAACAGCAAAAATTTCCAAAGGTCTTTATCAGAAAAGCCTGGAAGACTCTTCAGCTTGTAGTAACAGTTGTTAAACATAGCCTGTCCTCACCTGAATGCTCTGCTATCAGAAAGCACAATATTCTTTTCATGTCCAGCCCATCCAGACTCATCCACATAATTTCCACATGACTATTTTGGCTGCCAGGTCCTTACGAGTCTGGTTCTCCAGGGAAGGGGAGTTGAAAGGAGATGCATGGCAGGATCTCTGCCTCAACCGCTCCAGACAGCCCTTAGTCTCATCTTCTTGATGGTTCCTCACAGCGATGTTAAGTCCATGGCTTGCTCTGCCCATGCCACACTGCTTGTTCCGTTCCTTGGGCAGTCAGCTTTCTTCTGTGTAATGCTGACACACCAGCCTCCCCTCTACAAATTCACAGTCCAAATCCATTTGACTTGCCTTTCTCTTAAATGCTTCCAGGAAGCTTGTTTATGTGTTTCAGGATCCCCCCACAATGTGAAGATGAGTGATCAAGAATTGCCTGTCTCTTCCTTTCCCTCTTGCACAAGCTCAGCAGAATCTGTGCCTTTTCCATATCTCAAGGTCTTTGGCAGCAGCTTCTGACCAGTCTGTAGCTGCTGCAGCTGTGATACACTCAAGCTTTATCTTGTACCTTTGTTGCTGGCATTAAATAATTAGTCATTTAATGGCAGTTAACCTTTTTACTGAGGAAAGCAAAAAAAAAAAAAAAAAAAAACCAAGACAAAACAAAAACAATCCCTCCCCCCACACACCACTTAACACTGATGCAAACCAAAGACATTAAGCATAAGCTGTCAATACTTTTTCCTTTCTGTTGATAATGGACTACACATTTCCTGGTTGTCTCCTCACTACTGATGTTCTTATAGAGTTAACAAGAAATCATTATACCACTAGAGATAAAAGGCATCTCATTTTGTGTGCTTTTCTTATCCTCATTTTCCCATATCAAATGCTTCCTTCTTGTGTTTGGATCAATGAAGAGCTTAATAATTATCCAGGCTAACCTTTTACTATTCCCCCTCCTCTTTAGGTTAGTCTGCAGCTTGCATTTGTGCTCTTAAGAACATTTTGTTAAAGAAACAGACATTTAGTCCATTTTCAGTTTGATCTCCAGTGAGAGCTGGCTCACCAGTTGCTTGAGTCTATTGAGATCTGCTTTCCTCATGCCCATCCTGCCTCAGTGCTCCCCCTCCCCACAAAGTTAGGGAACGCTAACATGTCAAGGTCCTCTGCATCCCATTCCTGGCTTGAACGAAAGGCAAGGAGACTGTCCCTCCTCACAGTTACCTCAAAAGTAGGTTCTGCATATTCAAAGAGTTTGCTGGAGCATATAAGCTTTGCTGTACCTCTTTGGGATTTGCTACATTCTGTTTCTTCAGAGCTTAAACTTGAGCTTTTTACATTAGCGAGCCAATTTCTCATTCATCTCATGTCTTCCTACTAATTTGCTCATGTGTCCAAGGCACTCATGATTAGATGTAATTAAACCTGAAAAAATTATGCTGAAGCAATGAATTGGACTGGAAGCAGCAGAGTGACCGTGATTGAACTGCTTGTTAAATGTATCATAAGCAAGATCACAGGCAGTTATGGCTTGTCTCTACAGATAGATACAGGCAGAACCTCTTCTTTTCTGTTTATGTGACAGTTATATGATTCCCAGAACTGACTCACCTCTGAAAAGCATATAGGAGAGGCATGCTCAAGTGTTTATGCTCCTTTCAATATTTTTTGCTTTCAGAGATATACATATGTATAAAATGTATATATATTTAAGATATAGGGGAGATAGAGGGAGAAAAAGGAGCAAGGTGATTACAATTCATAAAAGCAAATACTCTGCATGACATGGACCCTTATATCCCGCCAATAGGTCCAAGAAGAGCCTGCTCAAAGTCTGTAGCAGCTCTGATTTCTAGCATACCATTTGAGCTTTCACGTTAAAGAGACCAACCGGTAAGAACATAAAAGCCAAGTTTGATAAATGTGGATTGGAAATGAGGACTGGATAAATGTGGATTGGAGAACCACAGAGGATTTTTCTGACTGCTTTTTCACACATTCAGAGGCACTTTGGGGATATTGGGATAAGTTCTCTACTTTTGCTTCTCCATCAGAGCAAGCTGAGTGCACTACTAAAGTTGTCATTCAGCTTTAGCTGAAACAGTAATGTTTCTCACTGGATGCCCACTCCACGTGAATTGTGAAGGACAGATGACCTGAACCATAAGAAATCAATAAGCTCACTCCCAGTAATTCAATGTGTAAGAGAAACCAACTTCTCTATTGGTGCATTAACTCTGTCTTCATGAGAAGACTTTAGAGGTGGATGGCAAGAGCTGAGAGGTGGGGAGGGAGATGAGACGTAGCCATTGTCATTCACTAGCTGTCATTTACTTGGTGGTTCCACCACAGACTGCCTGCATCATCTCTGACAGGTTGGTTAAGCTCCTGAGCTTCAGTTCTCTGCTGGAAATACAGCTGATACCATTTCTCTGAATTGCAGGAGGGAGTTCTGTGGCTGATTAGAGGGAGGTGATTGAAGCTCTCAGACACTGCAATACCAAGGCTGCTATTAATACCTTTCAGCGAATGACTAATGCAGCAAATTTGGTGAACAGTAATGTCTGCAAACAATATAATACCAAGTCTCTTTGCAATTAGGAGGCTGTCCACCAAATGCAGTGTATTGTTCTCACTGCGTGGTGGAGCTTCCTAGTCCAAGTCTTTTTCCCATATAGTGTGAGAACAAGTAAAATTATTCCAGAGTAGAAGAAAACTTATGCATTTGAAAAGAAAAAAAAATCCAGTGGGAGTTTTTCCCTCAAAGCCTTATTCATTGCTTCAGTCCTGCCTTTGAGCTCAGAGTGAACCATCAATATCTAAGCTGTAAATTCACAAGAAACAATTGTCTGGTTCATATTATTAAGTAGCCAGAGAATTTGGAAAGGATCCATTGAACAATTAACAATACTCTTAAAGCATTTCTATTCCCTTTGATTCCTGCTCTGCCCTTATAGCATTTTTTGCTTTCCTGCACTTCTAACAAATTTACAAAGTTGAGTTCTACTGTTACTGCCCTCAGTTGGGATTTCATGAATTTCCTTTCTTTCTTGGGTATTTCAGGCTGGATACATTTGGAGTGAATTTAACCCTCCTGGGGACATGTATATGTGAGCCTGTAATATGCTCGTATTACCATAAGCCAGAAATATGCCCTCGTGGCCAGGAAGGCCAGTGGGATCCTGACCTGCATCAGGAGGAGCGTCTCCAGCAGGTGGAGGGAGGGGATCCTGCCCCTCTGCTCAGCTCTGGTGAGGCTGCACCTGAAGTATTGGGTGCAGTTCTGGGCTGCCCAGGACAAGAGGGACGTGGAGCTTCTAGAGAGGGTCCAGCGGAGAGCCACAAAGATGATTAAGGGACTCGAACATCTATCTTATTAGGAAAGACTAAGCAAGCTGAGCCTGTTTAGCCCAGAGAAGAGAAGACTAAGGGGAGATCTGATTAATATGTATAAGTACCTGAGGGGAGAATGTAGGGAGGATGCGGTCAAACTTTTCTCAGCGGTGGCCAGTGACAGAACAAGGAGTAATGGGTACAAATTGAAACACAGGAAGTTCCACCTCCATGTGAGGAAAAACTTATTTCCTGTGAGGGTGACAGAGCCCTGGAACAGGCTGCCTAGAGAGGTTGTGGAGTCTCCCTCTTTGGAGATCTTCCAAAGCTGCCTGGATGTGACTCTGTGCCACATGCTCCAGGTATCCCTGCTTGAGCAGGGGGGTTGGAATAGGTGATATCTAGAGGTTCCTTCAAACCTCAACCATTCTGTGATTCTGTGAGTCTGTGATTCTATGATAACTCTGTAAAAAGACTAGCTACTACTGTTTAGGTTTTCTTTTCCTTTCAATTTTACTTACCCTTCTATAGCTGTTTATCAGTATAAAATTCAGGGGAAAAGAAAGAAACATAAAGGTAAAAATAATAGTAAAAAAATGTATCTTAGCATTGCTCTGTACAAGTTTATTGAAAGCCCCATTAGCTAAAACTAGCAGATGAAGATCCTAAGAAATTTCCATTGCAAAATTCCACTGCTGCTGTGCAGAAATGCAAGCATTAATATCAATGTCTCTCTTAGTCCCCGAGTGGCAGAGAGCACTAGAATATTCAGGCCACCAGCACAGTCTGCTGGAGAGCAAAGGCTGTTTAATTGTTGCTTCTGGAATCATTGTGGAAGGAGGGACCTTTGAAAATATGAAGCGCTATATTGAGAACTTCAAGATCTGTGTTTGAAAATGACTGAATATCTGCAGAACTGGGCTTTGTACCAGACGGGTGTCGTTGATCAATCCGGTGTCACAGGTCCTTGCCTCACGCCTGTGGTTTTTGAGACACAACTAATTTAGCAATGTGCAAAGTCACCATGTCTGGAGTAGATGGGTGAAAACAGTAGATTTGACATTTGAAATTGGGGAGCCCCTCTGGCCAGGCGAGCTTCCTCTTTTCAAATGGGACAACCCTAAGTACAATTATTGCTGCATAGGCATATTTTTTATCACAGCCTATAAAGGTGAGGCGTGGGTAGTGGTGACTGGGGAGAAGGAGCCACCTCGGCATTGGGGAATGCCCGACCGAGACCCCTACTGAGTGGGGATCCAGGCGGCTGCCTCCTGTCACCACTGCTCGTGCTCTCTCCTCCGCAGTGATTGAGCTTGGCTTAGCCAGTAGGGCACTTTGTGGTTTAGTTTACCTGTTTCCTCACTTTCTTTAGCTAATCCCTGGAAGTCCTTGGTTTCCTGTGCAATATAAATAAATCAAATGGTACTGCACCTGAGATCGCGTGTGTTCCCTTGCCGTGCAGAATCTGCAACCCCCCACTACAAGCTTGGATCTACATTTCAAATTTGGTCCACCGGAGACGGGTGCAAAATGAGGATTAGGATTTGGATTTCGATCTGCCTTTCACCCAGCTTTTCAGATTCATATTTGCAGCTTGTATTCAAATGCTTATATGGCCTGATCCATATTTTTGCTATCATTTTAAACTGCATTCATACCAGGTTTCTCTTCCAATGCAGTCTAAAAGACATGACCTTTGACAGTGGTATACATTTCTTAGGGATCCCCTGCAAAACTGAACTTTGAAGAACTCTCCAAGAAAATACAACTTTTTTTTTTTTTTTTTTTTTTTTTATTTTTTTTTTAAAGCACAGTGTATAATTACCCTGTGGAGCTAAATGAAGCAAGAGATGAGAGAGACCAAGGTCTAATTTCCATGAATAATAAGAACATCACTATCCATAATTAGACATCCTCCCCGAAATGATCCCCATTCATATTTCCTATAATGCTAAAAGTGATGACTGAGAGGAATCAGGGAGAAGCTTCCTCTGGGGAGCACTTTGGCTGCTGTGGTCTCTGAAGCATCTGGTACTCAGCTGTGCAAGACAGCAGTAACGGGACTAAATGGGCCACCTGGGCAAACGTTACGTTCCCAAGAGTATATTCAGGTCAAATCACCTTGCAAGTGCCAGTATGATATCTGCCGCTTTTCCTTATTACTGCTGCTATAACCAAAGAATAGGGTTAGACTGACTTGCACAGTAATGATGTGAGAGAGCTCACTCCCTCTCTCTCTTTGCTAAAGATGAAAATAGAGATTACTTAAGAAGTTGCTCTTCAAATACAGCAGTATTTTAAAAACATGACTCTTGGACTTCCCTATAAGTAGAACTAACTTCAATCATTTTAGAGTATATTAGGTTAGACTCTAAGCTGGTGTTAGTCTGTGCAGCTCCACTGAAACTGCTGGTGCAGTGCTGAATTAGACTTGCTGAGACAAATCCATTATGGAGTTCCAATCAGTCCCAGAAAAATAAGTACTGCTTAGGAAGCAGCATGATTTCCCATCTAACTCTGGCAGTCCTGTTTAGACTGCACCTATAAAACAAAGTTTATTTAGACTCTAAGTAAGTTTGTCTTGGGGCTTTGCAAAGCGTCAATTGCATAACCCACAGATTTTATAAATGCATACCAAAATCTAGATACCTGTGTGGGCAAGCTGAACTGTGAGTTGCTCGTTATGTTCTCATACCTTGTCCTTGGGAGCACTCAGACTTTTCAGATTAGAATTATTCAGCGAGTTGTTAAATAGAGACCTAGCCCTAGGTAACAACAGGTATTTGAGTTTAGAAATCTTGGTTATCTTTCTGTTGATACTAAAATTCTAGTAAGTCTACATTTAAAAACAAAAATATTGAGAGATAGCACCAATTCACCCTCCCAGTATTAAGGTAGCAGAAAACATTAACCAAACTAGAGTTGCATCCAAAGAGTTAAAAATACAGGTAAGATATAGGCATATCTTCCTTTCTCTGGTAGAGACCATAGTAATTTTGATTTCTATTGCAGCAGAAAACTGTTGGAATAATGGATTGAGTCTTGGTTTTCCAAACCTTTTCAGAAAGAGTTTTCTAGATCTGACCTTTTCACTTGTGAAATTTTATCTGCATTTGAAGTTTATAATTGTCTGTTTCAGTCTGATCCAAGATGTTTAAAAAATATAAAGATACTGTGGTAAATTGATTAGTAAAAAACCTTCTGAAGTAAAATCAAAATGACTCACTCCAATTAATATGGCTTGCAAATAGCTCTCCATCTTTTTCCTTATGTTTATAAAATTCCGTTTGCAGGTTCTTCTAGTATAAGCATGTATTATTTCAGATATTTATTCCAACTTATGACTGTTTTGTTTATTTGCAGGTTCTTCTAGTATAAGCATTAATAACAGTTAAAAAGATGTATTATTTCAGATGTTTATTCCAACTTATGACTGTTTTGTTTGGAAATGTTGTTTGCATTTGCTTTAAATTCATTTTGAGAGGAAATAGTCCATAATCAATACTTGTACTACAATGACTATATCCTGGATGGGCTGTGGGCAATAGCTTCCCGGCTTCCAGTTCTATTACTAAGCTGCAACAGTGCTTGTTGCAAAGGACTGAATGCAAAGTACCCCAGTATTTATTTGGGTTAAAACTGATGTTCTCATCTCAGAGTTTTTGCCCTTTAAATTTTCTTCTTCTTCCTTGATAGAAGTCCTTCCTTGATAGAAGGAAGAAGTCAAGAGGGAAATCATTTTAAAAGTATATGCCATAGCACTTATTGAAACTTACTCTGGGAACCAAACAGAAGGTGAATGCTGATAAACAAATAGAGTACTCAGAATAAAAGCTTTGTCAGAAAACTGCCAAGAGCTATGCTAAATAGATTAGATTTCTTTCTTCATAGCTTGTGTCTGAAACAGGTTTATGATTAGAACATCTCTGAATTTCTGCTATCTTTACTCATTGCGGCAGCATTTATTGTAAGGCTGGCAAAGTCAGGATGGAAGAGGTGAAATTTTGTCCTCATGGTGCTCTTGTCTTCTTTTCACTGTATTTCGTTTTAAAATGAACCATGAAAGTAAGTAAGTAAACTTAAGTTCATTAATTAGACTAATGTGCTGAAAGAAATGTAAATAACTTAGGTAATTTTAAAAGCTTTTGGCTTTGGATTACTCATGCCTGTGATTTTTAAGAAATAGGAGGCTGACATGAAAGAGAAAGTTTCACCAATCTCCCTGTACAAAGTGAAACATTTGTTGACTTAGGATGTCTATAAATCTCAAAAGTTGCATTCATGCAAGATTGTAGTGGACTGTAAGACGTAACCACCTGAGAAGTTGCCTTAAAGAAGTCTTAGAAGCCTTTCCATCCAGATGAGTAAGTAGTCTTTAGAAATCATGGCATTTCTGAGGCACTTTACATTTTTATGATGGGTTTTCAAATCAGCATGAAGACCTATCAGGATTGCTGAGGTATAAAATAGGATGCAGAAAAAAAAGGCTTGTTATTTTCAACCTGTTTTTATGAAAGTTACAAACCTAGGTCTAGGTTCTGTTGTATTAAAAACAGCCATATTTGGGGGAATGTTGGTGGAGAACAGCTTCTTCTGATCCCAATCCCCCAAACTTCTGCAAAATTGTTACTCTGATGTCTCGCAGTGGGTTTAGCAACTTGCTGCAGGTAGCTGGATTTGAGGCTGTCCTAGTGGAAAGCATGGCACAGCTTACACAAATACTGACTCTCTTTCTTCCTCAAACATGTGGAGACAGACTGAGTCTTCCCATGAAGTTCTGAATCACTGAGGGGCTGTTACAAGAACTGGAAGCAGCTGTTGTGCTTTGGGACATCATGTACCATGTCGTTGAGCAACTATAATTCTTAGATATTGAGGGAAAAGACTTGATTAGTTCCCTCCAGAAAATTATCTGAGCGAAACTGGGGGATAGATCATTCCAGGAACAGTTCCCCAAAGGCATTTCAGATCAGGCTGCGTTGTATTTGACTCCATATGCCCCACTCTGTCCTCTAGTGCTAATATGAACACCTTTGCACGCTCATGCAGTGCTACCAGGTGACCTTGTGCCACATCCCATGATATGCAACATATTCCCAGTTTCCGGCTATAGAAACATCATTTTGGTGGCCTGTAACACTGAAGAAAATGTACACGGGCAGTCGGGAAGGAGGGCATCCCTATTCACAGGCATAGACACTGCAGTCCATGCAGAAAACAGCTGTTTCCTGTAAAATAATCGTGCAACTGCCTGCTGACCTACACGTTAATTATGTTATTGTTCTGAACCGAGTCATGCCATTGTTTAGTGTTGTTGCTGAATGGAAGAAGGGAAATCTGTAGAAGAAAAGGACTGCTCTGGTGAGCTCTGCTTCTGGTAGTCAGTGGCATAGTCTTCTCCTTACTACTAAGAGAGCCTAGTCTCTCTTTCCTGCAACAAAATCCAAAGCCAAATTAGTATCCTGTGTTAATCTTCAGATAAATTATCCTTCTGATTATCCTTTTGATAAGTACCAGCACAGAAGGAAAGCCAAGAGAAATTTTTGTTTTTACAGGAAATTCTTTTGTATCCCTAACAGACATTAAATATATACTATCTCACTGCACTATGTGATCAGCAAAATTACAGTACATTTCACACTGGAGCAGGTATTACAAAACTCTCTATATATCATGCAGCGCAGACATACAAATGATAGAGGACTGATGGCAAAGGCTCAGCAGTGCAGTGAGGATATCAACTCACCTCACCTCGGCTGCTGAAGCAGACAGAAGCAATTTTCGGTAAGTAGCAAACAGGGCAGGGATTTAACCTTCATTATGATAAGTCCCATATCTTCTCAGCAAGCCTCTGAATAATTTACTGCCTTTTTTTTTTTCTGTCATTTCATATAAGATGTTCAGCTTATATGGAATATAGATATGAGAAACTAGGAGTTCAGTTCCAAGATGTTACTTTTTTTTTTTTTTTTTGGTGCTTATAGGCTTCCATCAACAGCTGCATGTCAAACAGAAAGATGCCCAGATGCCCCTGGATGGGGAGGATAACATATAGGTTATCAAGTAGCATGTTTTCTTTGCAGGTGCAAGGCCTTTTCCTGTTTGGTAGCAAGTGTTCATTTATTTCATGTTTAGAACTGTAGTTTAAAACTGGGGTATCCTGCTGCTAGAGAGAAAGGAAAAAACAGTTCCCACTCAGGGACTGCTTCTCTGTGAAGTGCTTTGGGATGTATGTGTTGGGAAGCTCAGAAGTTTATTAACATAGAAAATTAGAAAACAATATTTTAGGAGAAGATCTGCACTTCGGCAGGGTCAGTGAATTAGAGGAGCAGTCTGTTGAGCAGATTAACCCCCCTTTATCAGTATTCATCATCATCAGCAACATATTCTTCAAACACAATTAATCAGTATCATAAATGTTTCTTAATAGGAAAAACAGCTTTTCATTTTAGTGTAGCAAGGATCACCTGGCTCTTGTCAGCTCTAATGTTTATTGCTTTATTTCCTCTTTGCTGAATGACAGCTCAACTGCTTGCAAAAAGCAGATAGATCCAGGCAGGGGAAAGTGCTGCATCAGCAACTAGAGAGCAAGAATCGCGAGTCTGTAACTATAGAAATATGGAACAAGAGAAAAAGAAACACTGCACAGGGAGAAATCCATCAGACAGATTTTGTTTCAAGTCTTGTACTATGCTGGCAAGTGTTCTTATACACATTAGCTTAAGGTTATAGCTTTTCTGTATTCTGTTTGATTAAAACCACTACAAGAGAACACCAAACTGGATTATGCCCACATGCCTGCAGAATACCTGAACATATGGGCAGAACTCAAAAGCATATATATGTGTATATATACACATGACAAACAAATTACATCTCTGGGTAATCTTAATGAGTTCCCTTCTTTTCAATATACTCTCAGAAAATAAAAATTTCCGTCTGGAGCTTAACAACAGATAAAAGAAGAGGAAGCAAAGGCTGGCCTGAGAATGAATAGTGAAAACTGTGAGACCTTCTGAAGATGGGAAATTGAGTTCAATCTCCAAATAATGATCATTCAAGGTTCTTCTACCAGATCTTGTCCATTTGCCACCTTTATATAGGCATATAGTCTATGATTTTTTTTTACTACATAAAGCACCTTTGCTAATCTGGCATCTGGTTTGCTCTGCAGGGAGAAGCTCTCACCATGGCTGGGTCTTCAGTAAGCAGAACCAGCCCAGAAGGTACCATCTGCACTTCCCAAAGCAGAGCATATCTGGCACCTCGCAGTCTCTGAGGCCCTCAACAGCATCTGCAGTCCCAGTGACCATCAGCAAAGTCCCAAAGACCTTTCTCGGTTCTGTTGCAAGACCTCAGGGTTACTTTAGGACTTTCCCTTCCAGTAGTTCTTACTGTTTGTCATCAGCTACATATATGCAATGGCAAAATAAAGATTCACTGAAATGTTCGCTGAGCTCAGGCAAATCCCAAGAGGAGACATACTTCCACCAGAGCAATCTGCCAGAGCAATGACTCCTTAGACTTCATGCTTATGTTTTTGACCAATTCACTGAACTCCTCTATATATTTGTATTGCAGCTGTTAGCGGCCACTGAAGATGAGTTTATTATAAAATGCAGGATTCTTGTTTACTAAGCAGTAAGTCCTTAAACAAAAAGCTTTTTTTTTTTTTTTTCCCTTCTGTTATCCTATGCATTTGGCTCATTTTTCCTTCTGAAAGCATCCTTCAAATGACTACAGTAATGGCAATATTCATCCCTCCATTAAAAATGGATTAGTGTTGTCAAAAGTGCAAACAGAAAACAATGGAAAAAAAGGAGTCTGATAATCAAGTAGACACCTTTTTATGTTGGTTGATAAACTCTTTAGACTAGGATTCCCTTGACTTGGACCACTCAGAAACAGAAAACCTTATAAAAAAAGAGTTTAGAAACAAAGATGTATGAATACCACACTGATCAGATCAGGAATATACATTTTGCAGGAAAATGGCTAAGGAAATTAATAGAAATTCCAAGTGTCCTGCTTGATCCCAAAATGTGGCCATGAAAACAGGAGCATATAAAATCACTGATACAAAGTCATATAGCAAGTTGTCTGAATATCTGGGAATCTAACTTAAGAATGTTTGTTTTAAAAACTGTCTGTAAGTTCAGTGCTCAAGGTCTACCTAAATTCAGTAGCATAAGGGTGCCAGTTGGAATCCTTCAATTTCTTTTGAAACTTCCAGACATAATCTTCTAGTTAAATAAGAAGTACTTTAAAATTAAAATATATGTTTACACATTTATATCTCTGTGAGTGTGTAACTAAATTCAGAACTTCACGTCTTCACATAAATGCCCTGGTTTTTAAAAGTACCAATAGACCACATTTTCTTCTAACTCCAGCTTTGACTGTAGGCAGCTTTGCTCTTAGAAGAACAAAGTAGTATTTAGTAGGAATGTGTCTGTTAACATGTGCTCTTCTCTGCTCACAATCCCAGCTGTAGTTGTTTCCTGTTAAAGATGATGAGCTTGACTTTTTGTGTATGTTCATTCCTGTAGCAAGTATTCTTGACATGGCAATAAACAACAATCAAAGAACCAGAATAAGAAAATAATTGCTAATTGTGAGCTTAAATTCTATCAATCAGCTCTGCCCACAGTGGCCCTCAGGGGGCTACTGATGAGTGACAAAGTCACATTTAGCTCTTTTATAGGTGTATATGAATCAGTTTTAAAAGGATTATTGAAAAAAATAAATGAGACAAATGAGACATGGAAATGAAACAATCAGGGAAGTGGCTGTGATTTATGCTACCAATCACCACTGGTAGCATATCAGTAATGAGCAGCAGGGTCCTATGTGATTACAGGCTGACTGCCATAGAAAGGCAGGAGCAGAGGCAGGGAGATATCAGTGACTGCTGTAGGGCCACAGAGTACCTGTCCCTGCCTTTGTGTCTAAGTACCATCAGCTGGAGAAGGGACCATGGGTAATGAGGTGACTCATGAGGTGCCACCACCTAGGAGCCCGAGATGCGTACGTTTTCCTTGGGATCTTCAATCTTATGTATGTGTGTAAATGTATGCAATTCACTAGCAAACTTCAACTTAGAATAGCTGGGAAATAGGATGAGACAACTGGGTTTGTGGAGAAGTCCCACCATATGTGTGCAGTAGAGGAGACCTGACCACCAGCCTTTGGCAAAGGGCTGCAGGTCCCAGGAGGGTCTGATCTGCAGAAGAGGAGGAACAGGGCTTTGCGTCAGTGTTGGGTGATTCCTGGCTGTTGAGCTCTGCAGCCAGCTCTAAGAATTTATGTATTTATGTCTTTATTTTGTGTGGGGGCCCATTGGGAATATATGCTAAGGTTTGCTGCCAGCAGAACCTGCGGACACAGAACTGCAGCCATTGAACATTCCCCTTGAACATAAGAAAGCACTTTTTTGCTATGAGGATCATTGAACATGGGTAGAGATTGCCCAGGGAGGTTGTGGAGGCTGAATCCTTGGAGATAATTCAACACGCAAATGGACACAGTCCTGGGCAACCTGCTCTAGCCGACCCTGCTTTGAGCATGAGGTTCAACCAGAGGTGCTTCACAAATATTCTGGGATTGTGTGATTGCAAAAACTAAGAAGTCACTTTGCCTTCTGCAATTAAGTAGGCAGGTTTGCCACAATTTGGTCACTTTGGCATCCATTGTTTAAAGCTCTGCTTCCATGGCCATAGTGCTTGGTCATCCCAAACCCGCATGTTTATTTGTTAAGATGTTAACAACAGCACTACTGCTATGAGAGATGTTTGTGCAATGCCATCTCTTCACCAGGACTCATTCTTTCTCATAAAACTGTTTTTAACTTGGCCAAAGACTGTCTGAACTTGGCTGAGTAATGTCATAATTAAGATGCCTTGTTTGTTGTCTTCTCTGCCAATAAACTAGCTTTGCAGTAAAGGTGTTAAGAACTCAAATAGAAAGCATTAAGAGGAAAAAAAAGAACAAAATCAATAAACTAAAACAGAAACAAAAGCTTATCTCTGTTGTTTGTTTTTGACAACTAAACTGTTGTCTCAAGCAGAACTTAATTTTTCTTTTTTCCTCAGTCCAGTAAAAGCAGTTTTGGTCACTGAGATCCTTGAGGTTGAAAATGAAGGAAGACAACAGAAAAAGCTTTTTCTTCCAGAAACTATCATTACAGGTAGAATGTAACATTTATACTATGTCGACAAAATCTGAGCTTTTTCCTGATTTTTCTGTACAGCACACAAGTACATATACTTGAGACAATTCAAAAAATTTAACTAATAGCAGACTGAAAGAGCCCCTCCAACTATTCCTTTAATTTTTTAAAAAAGTGGACTTACTTTGACTTTCCTCCCTGGTTTGTCTATTAGCAATCTTTCAACAAAAGGTTGATTTGCAGGATGTTTTATGACACAGTTTGTTTTAGACTAATTATAGGATTCAGAATTTAGTCATCAAAAGTTTCAGGTTACAGCAGAAACCTGATTACAAGAGTTGCAGTCAATTTAGTGCAACCACTGAAAGGTACTAAATCACACACATAAGCATATCCTAGTTCAGAAGAGCACTTTTACTGTGTGAAAAGTTTGATTCAATTGCCTCTGCTGTCAAGTATAGAAATACACAGAATGATTATGCTCCCAATCATCATAGCTCAGAATTCAAATGTGCTCAATGAACCTGCTTAAGAAAGAATTACAGCTGCAATTGATTCAAAGGAGTTATTGAGGAAATAACTATAAATGGCAATTACACCTGGGACAATCAAGATTTATATGCAGAGAATTCCTAGGAAGAAACAATATTCATCAGATCGGCTACCTGCTACGAATTACTTACTCTACTCAAGTAGAAATAGTGACATTAAATTATTTGAAAAAGTTATCTCCATTTTACTAATCTTTTATGTGCTTAGGAACAAAAGAAGCTTATTGCACACATATACATATGATAGGCATATAAAATTGAGGATATATGTACCCTTGTTTTTTTTTTAGTGAATAAAAGTATTTGAAATGTTTTCTTTTTAGAAAAACAAAAGAATAAAAACAATCATTTTGTTTGAGAATAAGTCTAATATCTGACCAAAATAGCAGTCTTTTCCAGGTGCTGGACCAGGCTGCCCAGAGCCCTGGAACAGGCTGCCCAGAGAGGTTGTGGAGTCTCCTTCTCTGGAGATCTCCTAAACCCCCCTGGATGCCACCCTGTGCCACGTGCTCTGGGTGTCCCTGCTGGAGCAGGGGATTGGACTAGATGATCTCTAGAGGTCCCTGCCAACCTCAACCCTTCAGGGATTCTGTGAATCTGTGATTCAGGCAGATTTTGAATATACTTCCTTTGTTATATATTGCATATTGAATGTACTTACTTTGTTTAATCTTCAGGGAATTTCTTTACCCTCTGAGAATTTGCTATATTTTTCATATATACTTATTTATTACTCTCCACAATTGCCATGTAAGGATCTTGGAGATCTGCTGCAGATCAGAGACAGAAGTTATTTTTGACTGAACCAAAGCCAGCAGAAGCAGCTTTGAAGTGAAAACATTTCTTCAGGACAATAAAGCTTCTTCCACTGTGTTGAAGAACTGACTGACTTTAGTCGTCTTGTACACATAAGGGGCACAACCATTTGCATCAAGGTTTGAAGGAGAGAATAACAGAAAGAGGAAATGGAAATGTCTGGCTTATCATAGACATAGAGCATCTGGTTTCATGAAATACTGCACTGGGCAGAGATGTAGGCTTAAGTAAAACCTTTTTCCCATCTCTCCATCTCCATTGCTTCCAACCTAATCCAAATTCTCTCCCTGTCATTTCTCCCAATATAATCACTTGTGGGGCCAATGATCTAGGTTAAAAATAAGAAATCCCTTTTGGATCTTTATTTAAAAGTGAGAGCCAAATATTTTTAAGCAGATCTATTTTGCACAACCGGGCAGACATTGAGGTCAGCAGAACTGGGAGGGCAAGAACATCTGGCCCATGACAAGCTCAGCAGGGTAAGAACCACTTGGGTAAAGTAGATGCTTACACAGCTCCTCCTGCTTCGCTCTTATGTGGGCCCTCTGGCATTTCAATGAACAAGAAAAGGCCAGGAAAAGTATTCCGTGAGAGGTTTCCATCAGACATGCTAGGGTTCTGTTACAGCATTTGAAGCAGAAAGTCTTCTAGGAGGCTATTTTCCTGCCACCTTTTCAATTTCTATGAGTAGAACACACAAATGATTTGACCACAGTATGAGTCTTTCATATTCTCCCATTAAGAAATGATGGATAGACCCACACACCACTGGAAGATCACAAATATTGCTATTGCACATAAAGAAGACCAAATAAAACATTAATTCCCCGGCACTTTGGAAAGCTAGTCATAAGATTTATGACCTCTATTAAGCTTTAAGTCGGTAAGGTGCTAAAACAAGTGGTTGCTTCATTAGCATGCAGAAAAGTTTTGCAAAGTATGTTTGCATTGTGGCACCAGCAATGAATAAATCTTCCCTGGAAACAGCCTTTCTTCTTTAGACAAATATAATACATGACTGAAGAACTACAGTTTAATTTACAAACCTGACCTGTGAAAAAATGTCCTAATTTTTGTTTGAGAGTCCTCAGCTCTACTGAGCTCTGCAGCTGGACCCATGGTCCTCACTAGACTCCTCCCATGAGATCATTGCTACCATTCAAAGCCTGCCAACACTGCCCTAGTTCATCAAGCTTCCCTTGCATCTCTGCAGCTCTGCAAGACCCATTTAAGGCTCTGCACATTGCAGGTGGGAAGACTATACAGAGCTCATGGGTCAGAAGAGAGTTGGCACCTGGCAAAATATTAGTTGGAGATTTATTTTTATGGTTTGATAGAATCTTTTTCATATGTGATAGCATTTCTGTGTTGGTAGGAAATTTGCCTGCTAGGTCAACAATTAAGTCACAAATTTTGGTTCTGTTTGTACATTTGTTTCTGCTGTTTGTTGTTTATTTTGTTATTTACATGATAATTACAGTAAAGGGAATGAATGGTCAGCAGTTCACTATAAAAGACAAATTTCATTACAGATATTAAGCACTAAAGGAGCAGAAGCCTCTGGGAACTTTTCCAAAGAAACATAGAAAACACACATAGTTCACCAACTTCAGGAGATCCAGTGCCACATAACAGTCCCTTCAGGATATATATTAAAGGAATGTCATATGAAGAGCTGCCTGAATTCACAGCATATTCCTTCCAGTTCTTGATGTTGCCAGAAATGTGAATTAAGGAGATTTAGTGTATATTGGTGATCAAAACATCACAAGAGCTGTAGAGTGAAATAACTTCAGATCACTGCTTTGTTGAGAAAGCAAGACAGCAATGAATCTGGCAGAGAACAAACTCATTGGAAATGACTGAGAAATCTAAATCATATACAATAGAATGCATTTTCTGAGAGAAGAAAAAGAAGTAGTTCAAAGAGCAGAGAAGCAGGGAAGTGTTGGATATACAGATATGTAAAATTCTGCAGCAAAGAAGATGGGAATCAAGAACCTTGCCATTGTCAGGAAAGAGATGGTAAATGAGGAAGCTTGTTTTCATCAGTTTTGTTACTGTTATCCCATCAGAAATGAGGAGGACAACAATAACAATGTTAAAATACACAAGGCGGACAAATCAGATACTGAATACCTCACATAAAAAATGCTATTTACCAAAGACTTTGTGTTGTTTAGAAACAACCTCTTTGCAAAAAGTGATAATAATAATTGACTTTACAGTAAGACTAGCCGCATCTCTGAAGTCACGTGGGAGCTAGCTGAATAAAAGATATGGCCAGTAAGAGCATGCAGCTTAAGACATAGGTTGAATTTGTAATAAAGGAAAATTGAATGCGTATCCAACCAGAAGACAGCTTGTTAATGGATAAGCTTGCCATACATAATACAGTGTTAAAGACAGTGTTGAAAACAGCCAGATCAAAAGCAACAGATGGTGAAAGAGATTTTGAGTAGAGCGGCTTTGCTGATAGAGATGACATCAAAGTACTAAGCTTGGAAGAGTCATGGCTTCTTCTATCCTCAACCTAAGCACTAAGTTCACTTATGCACTAAAAGTTGAGTGCATCAGTTTCTGTTGTCTGAATATTTTCTTGCAATGTTAATGGAACAAAAAGAAGACTTTACTCGAAGTCTAGGCTAAAGAAATTAATTGGTTGCTCTACCCTGGCTGATGACAGTCTTCTTTTTTACAAGGAATTTTGGGAACAAAAAGCATTTCCCAAAGTACATTTTACTCCAATTTGTTGTAAAATCATTACCTTTTAATGTGGAGGTTTTTAAAATGCAAAATAGATTAAGATATTCTGTACCCTACTGAATAAAGTAGGGTACAAAGAGACTGATACAGGGACTTTGTATCCAGAAAATAAGATAAAAAAAAATGCTATGCAAATAGTGAATATCTATCACCACATCTACTGTGCCCTAGCCTGCGTCAGTATTACCACACTCCAGAAAATACATTGCAGGCATGTACAATGAATGCATCCACACCTGAGCATCTCACTTTAAGCTGCCTTTATAGTCAGTGGATTAAAAGAGGCTCTGTCAGGAAATGGTATAATCGACCTATTTTAAACATTGGTTATGTATGAAAAGAACCGCATCCTGGATGTGTTTAGGTTCCATATAAAAGAAAATTACAAATATAGACAGCTAGTTCAGATGTAAATGGCTGCCTTAGTCATCTAAATTTGGTCAGAGGCAGGCACCAGCTGAGCAGACAAAATTAGACAAGGAATACAGCACTGCATAAACAGAATCATCATGTAATCTTTTTCACTTCTTAGCACCATGAAAAAAACCACCTGAAGTATTATTATTACTATTGCTAAATGTTTATAAGATGGAAACTCATGAGAAATATGCATAGAACATGACATCTTACTTCAAAGATGAATCCAAGGTGAAATGGAAGGATTTTAACAATCCAGGCTTGTCCCACAATGTCATATTAAAAAGCATTTCCTAGATTATCATGGAAATGATTTATTCTTTGGCTACAGGATAATCATACTCCTGATGTTGTCTACTCTTATGAAGAATAAAATGTATCAATAGTACTTATGACAGCTGCCAAGCACATTCAGTCCTTTATAATTATACACAATCCTCCATCATAAAACTATCTGAAGTGTACTTCAGTTATACAAGTGGTGGTGGTTTGGGGAACTAAGGAAAGTTTAGAATTCCCACACTGACATGTTGAATATTACACTGGGGCGGTGCAGGCTATATAGTTGCCTCATTGTTTCATGCAAAAAAAAACAAAACCAAAACAAAACAAAACAGCTTCTGATTAAGTATGTTGATATCTAGACTTCAGAAAGACCTAGGTAATGTTGAGGCCTTGTTCAAAATGCTTGAGAACAACCACACAAAAACTGATGTCAAGAGAAGACAGCAGTGGAGGTGAAATGGGCAGGATTGTGTTATTGTTGCAGAAAGCATGGACACACTCAGGAAGACCTTCCTCTCCCACACAGCTGTATTCCCTTTGCTGGAAACATCAGACATGTCACAAAAGATAAAATGGCAGATCTAGGTGACAGGGATAGCATAGACTGTAGGACTTGTTGCAGTGCTGAGGAAACAATTCTGGAGCTGCCCAGAATGCAGTTACAGAGATGGCTGAGTACAAATTTGCCACATGTCAGCATAGTGCTGTGCAATCTTTGACACTTAACAGATGATAACAAGAAAAGGTGCAAAGGGACGTACCAAATGATCCACTATAAGCCTTTTTTTTCTTCCCCTGAATCAAAGGTTCAGGTCACAAGCAGTGCTTTTCCAGTAGGCGAGACAAGGTTTTTGTGGTATCTCCACTTTTCTATGTTAAAACAAACCTTGTTAAATTCTTAGTTTAAGAGAGGTAAAAAGAGCAATTATAGAGTAGACCTATAGGATACCATTCTTCATATTATGTGCAGATCCCTATACTTTGACTTAATCACAACCACTGTGAAGAAATCAAATGTTACACGTCATCTCTCAGGAAGGCAGACACTGTTGATTTGCATGTGTTCTGAATCTCAATAGTGGCCACCAACAGGAATAACCACAAACAGTAGGTACTCTTATGTTCACCAAGGAAAGCAGTGACACAGAGGAATGCTGCTCGACACTTCTCTGTTCTAAGGGTGAAAATGATTCAAGCTAAATGCCAACATAGAAAGACTGTCTCTTCTGACAAGCACTGTGTGCAAGCTACCACACAAAAACTGGAAGATGATCTTAGTGATGTGAACCCACTTGGCTGAATCCAAAGGCTCTGGCCTGACAACTGATGGGAAAAAGCATTTGGGCATCGGGAAGATTACTGTGTCCCCAGCCCTCGAAGTTATCTTGCGTCTTAGGAAATCAGGTATGTCTACTTCTGGCTAATCACTGAATGTATACATATTAGTAATGCATTAAAAGGCATAAAGATCTACAAGCTTGAAACCTTTACCAGAGAGAATAGCCATGATATTACGTGAAAAATCATTTTAGTGAAGAATTACAGGAAGAGCCATACATAATGCGGAGGCGAGGGGATGAAGGTCCACACAGTCAAATACACACATCTGAAATGTGAATTTCTGTAATCATCAGATGTCCAAGTACCTAGTTAAGTGCTTCTAGAGTATGATTCACCTCATTAGAAAGCAGCTATCTAAAATAGACCATGTATAATACATCCAGTAAGGGTCTTTTCCCCTGCTGTCTCAAGGGAAGTCTAAGCTGTCAAGCTCAGGTGTTGATCACTACAATTTAGAGACTTAAACAGCCCTCGCTCCCACTGTAAAACAGTTAACATCAAGCAAAAATATTGAGACTTTAAGAGAATGCATGTTTTTACTATTATTATGATTTGATTTTGACCAAGAAAAAAAATGTTGGTAATGTCATAATATTTTTTAAATCATCAAATCAGAGTGTTCTGCCATTCAGAGAGCAATTACAAAACTATGATCAAAGATTGGTTTCTAAATAAAGACTTCAGCTATAAATGCTTTCAAAAAAAGAAGCAATACAGTTTGCCAAGTGAGGTAACACCAGTGTTTACTATTGTTATTATTATTATTATTATTATTATTATTATTATTATTATTATTATTTGTTCCACAATCCGAAAGCCCTGCTAATATCATCCTTGGACCACTGGAAGAACCTCCTCTGTACTGTCCAGACCGCACTGTTCAGAGTGCATCTTGGTCAGGGAACCTCTTTGTACTTTGTCCTTTGCATGAAAAGGAGAACAGCAGATCAATAAAAAAAAATGAAAAACTGTTTAGTAAACCAAAATTTTCACATGCAAGATTAAAAGCAGGTCATTTGGTCATTATCTGCAAAGAGCAACACAAAGTTTCCTCACTTCTTGGCACTCTCTCTCTCTTGCCTCTGGAAGTTTTGAAGTAGCCCCAAGTGTCTTTTCTTGCTGTCCACAAATCCCTCTACTCTCTAGACCTGCAAGAGCCTCTGACCCTCCTTTTTCAGCATGGATTTACAGAAAAATCACCTTGCAGCCTGATTAAAAGCATGAATAGATGCTGGCTGAGAAATCTGGCTGATTGATAGCACCAACTATACGTACATACTAAATGCAGGCTTTAGTAAGGCCTCTGAGGACCAGAAAAAAATGTTTTACAATGAAGAACTTGATAGGATCAGGCAGTTTAATATATCACAAAAAGGAATGAGACTGTGCCTAATCTCCACAAGGAAACTGAAGTACTAGAGATGTTTTAAGTCTAGTGGAGAAGGGTATGACAATAAGCAATATGTGGAAGTTGAAGTTATACATGCTTCAATGGGAAATTGTATACACATGTTTAACAGCAAGGAGAATATCTGATTAAAATGGTAACTAAGAGAGAAGGAGCAAGAACCTTTACTTTTTGGTGTTTTCAGATTAGGTGCTATTAGTGCTTCTGAGACACTCTTCAGCCAGAGAAGGCATCTCTATACATGGTTGGCTTCATGAAGTGCAATGGCCTGTGAGATCTGCTCAGACCCAATGATATGAAATTCCTTCTTGTCCTTAACTGTTATGAATTTAGGAAAGTATTAATTTGTGCAAAGCTGCAGTACATGGTTGCTACAGAGAGGAAGGATGAGTCCAGGCTGCCTGGCCTTCACCTGGTGTATGCCCACCTGGAATCGTATTCAGACAACAAATGTGGTTTTTTTTTGAATTTTATGTTTTGTGAGTTTTTTCAAGTTGATTTTTTTGTCTTCTTATTGCTTATTATTCATTAAGAAGTACTTCATAGCATTTTTTTTTTTTGTTAAGATCATACCTCCTAACCTTTGCCTCACTTTACAGCCCATCAAATGCAGAGAAATAAGATGTCGCTTCCCCTGGGGTTGGAAATCTCTAGTACGGTGACTCAAACCCTAGTTCCTAAATGAGGAGTTCCTTTCAGAAAGCACCAGGCTTGTGATCTCAGCTATCCCATTTGGGACCATGGTTCTGCATAGAAGGCAGTCCCCTTCCACAAAATGGGGTTTTCTCACTTTTAGCCTCTTTCTGCCGATTCTGGTAGCAATGCAATCCACTCCCAAAGCATAGGCTGACTTCCCCTTTTAGTGGCTGGCCCACACCAGCGTTACAATCCATTCTGTCAGTTCAAAAGGCAGAGATTTGTGCTGGCGATGGTTCTTGCAGTGCCTGATCAAAGCAGTCATTCCTGTGGCACTGGTATTTGGTATTAGGTAATATTGCTTCTGTTTCTTCAGTTTTCTTTCTCAAAACAAATACTCAAAAAATCCAGTTATGTAATTCATATAGAGAGGTTTATTTATATCTATATTATAGAGAGAGGTTTATTTATATTTAGTTTAGATATATATTTAGTACTTGTACTATATATATTTAGTTGTACTATATATATTTTTATATATTTATTATATATATTTTATGTACTATATATATTTAGTGCTTGTGGGATACAACACGTTATGGGTGCTCCAAACACTGCTTACACCCATGGTGATTGCTTGTACAAAGATCTAGGCATGATGGGTGAGATGTACAACTGCATGTGTCCCAGTGCTGATGCACACTGGCAGTGATTTTCTCTCTGACAACACCATGCCCTAACTTCAGCTGTGCCGAACAGATCTTAGCCTAAATGATGAGGAATAGCTAGAGTGCCATGCAGGAGCTGGCATCATGTGCATGTGTTCCCAGCAGAATGCTTCTCACTATGCAAAAGTCCCTTAGAAAGAAAGGCATGTAAATCTTCATCCAAAGTGATCCTGACATGTAGCCAGGCTGATGTGCAAGTGAAATGTGTCACTCCACACGCAGGCTCTACCACAGGGCAAATTACCTGAAGGACAGCCAACGAGAAAGAGCCACAGGCAAATCTAGTCCTGGGGAGAGAAAAAATAAATAAATAAATAAACAAAGTCTGACTGGAAAGTCATGTTTTGTCCTCAGTTCCAGGAGGGATCTGCAAACACAGCAAGCAGTAAAAAGATGACAAATGGGGTTCTTCTACCTTCTTTGGGCTACTCACCCTTACTGCAGGATTTATTATCAACCTCAGATTAGAGACAAATCACCAAATGAACAAGCCAAACCAGCCAAATGAACAAAAAGAGATAAGAATAACTGGGTCTTCCACAGGAAGGGCATATCAGAACAGGAGAAAAAAAAATCTTTGTTTGAAGAGGCCACCTGCGTTTTCCCAGTGCCTACAATCCATCCCAGCAGGAAATACTTCAGTGTGAATCACATCTGTCAGTCTGCTGGTTGATGCTGCTGTGTCTGCTCCCCTCCAAGTGCTGAGCAGAGATTCAGGGTTTTGCAAAACTACCAGAAGACACGCTCAGCAAGAATGATGCCAAACGGCCTAGTCCTGCAAGTGCTCAACTTCCTTAGCTCCTGCAGAGTGCAGGGGTGGTTGGGATTTCAACTTGTAGTATCAGATTAGACCAGAGCATGTCCAGTTAAAGAGCATATTCAGTCTCCATTCAGCAACTATTACTCATCCTCCTCTTCCTCCACTCTAATCGGTGGTAACTTAGCTCTGTATTCACCTTTAACAAGGCAGGTCATAATGTGAATAACCACTAAACTTGGTAATGTTTACAGAGAATCAAAAATACCTGCAAAACTAGTATCTGATATTCACTTTTCCAAGGTAAGAAAGGTTTCTGACAATGGGCCATTTGCAAGCTAGAGGTAATCTGAAAACATTCCTTGAGAATTTTTTTTTTGTGAGGAAAGAAAAAGTGATTCCTATGAACCCAAAGCACTGTAATGATGTAGTGGCATTCCCAAATCTGTACCCTATCAATATTCTAATGGCATTTCATGGGATGTCAAGTACCTCAGAGGCACTTCATTTGTAATGATTAATTTATACCCATTTATATATGATTTGTATATAAAAGTATCAATACTGTGACTTTTTCATCCTTTCTTCTTCCTATCCCGATGCATAATTCTGTGCTTGGTTCAGCGTTTTGGGCATTCTCTGAAGGTCACTGTCACCACCATTTCCCAAAGCAAAGGACTTTGCTTCATGATGCAGTGAGTTAAACAGCAGCACATTGCATTATGCGATGACAGCTTTGCAATAGCACGTAACAAGGGGCCTATCACTCAGCAAAGGCTTGAGGCAGCTTAGGCAACGCCAGGGAGAACGGCCTGTGCCGCAGGCCCTAGCCACTCAGGGGGCTTTCTGAGATGTCATGTGATGGATTTTTAATTAAAACCTGCTGGGATATGCAATGATAGAAGAAAAATGTAGTTGAGAAAGTATTCCTTCTGTTAACTACCTCTTCATGGTTTGCTCTTTTAACTGCCATTCAAGTCTTTCTAAACAAACCTAAAGCTTAAACTAAAATCCAGCATGCAATAGTCCCCCAGCATCTTTGCTGGTGCAGGCTCAGGGGGACTAGGTGATTAGACCGGGTTCAACCAAGAGAGCACCACTGATTTCTGCATAGCTGCCCTGATGCACATAGCTGAGGTTCAGACCCAGCTATGTGGTGAATTTACAGGTATACATTGTACCTAGAAACAGAGCAAGTACCAGCAGTGCGGTTTTGCTAAAAGAAAAAAAAAAAGAAGAAAAAGAAAAAAAAAAAAAGGAAAGAAAAATATTCAAGTACTGACTGCAGATGATTCAGTCATTCCAGATAAGGCAAAACCTAGGTCAGCCTTGGTATGACATGGTGAGTTACCCTGACCTAATAGAAAATACTTCATCCTTGTCGAAGCTGCAACTGCAAGACACTTCTGAAGTACTTATTTATGGGGATAAGTTTTGGAGGATCAATGAGCTGATTCCACATGCGTTCAGATCCTGGGGACTTTATAAAGAGCACTTGTTATCACAATATGCAGCAAAATAACTTTCAAAAAACCAATGCTTGACAAGGAACAGAACACTGCAATAAGATGAAAAACTTCAGCATTTATTAAATTCTTCTAAGCTTATATACAGTAGTTCTGGGCTATACCAAGCACTACAGAATGTTTAAAAAGTTTCAGGTTTCATCTGAAGGTAAAACTAATAGGACATGTGACTAATGGTGATAATCTTGGAAGCCCTCATGAGTCTCTTCAGCCAATGGAGAAGAAGCCTGAATTGTTTTTGTACGTAAAGCATTTTCCTATATTAAAATGCTTAACTGCCCTGTCCATAATAAAGAGGCTGTTTTATCCATAAACCTGTTATGAGCACCATCAAAGAGAGCTGCTGTTTTCAGCAC
Source organism: Tinamus guttatus (assembly GCF_000705375.1). The sequence continues at coordinate 209,276 of NW_010587975.1, forward strand.
AAATTTCCACTGCCTGATGGAGTGAGCTCAGCTACAAATCTGAAACAAATCTGGCTCTCAGCTCCCTGGCAGAACCAGCAATGCATTTAATGCTAATGGCTTGGATGGCTAGGAATTTAATTAGGTATATTTATGTATGTTGGAGTGACATCCTTTTCTTTTTTTTTTTTTTTTTGTCTTGAGTGTAACCAGTGTTGTGGACTTGAACCCTCCTTTCTATCCTAGAACCAACTCTAACGGATCAACACCTATTAATGGCAAACATCACCCATTAAAGGCTGGTTCTAAGACAGGAAGAGGGGTGCAGGTCTGCAGCATTAGCTACACTCAGGCATAAGGACAGCAGGAAGACTGTAGCCTCATTTGCAGAATCTGGGATAAAATTCAGATGGGGAGAGCATCCTAAAATTTTAAGAAAAGAGCATTTTAATCACTAGCTGCCTAGGGACTAAGGAGGGATTCACCTTGCCTATATTTAGTCATCTGAAAGCTACTCTCCAGCCTAAGCCAGCTGACTGTGCTCTCTCTATAGCCAAGGAGAAAGGTTGGCATGTCCAGAGGATGATTCAGCCCAGCATAAGAAAAATTTATAAAATGAATAGGGAGTGAATCAGTCTGTGAAGTTACCTTTCTCTCCAGGGACAACACAGTGTCTGTAGGCAACTGTGTGAACTTGATGTCCTTTAGCCAGCTAAAATTAGATGAGAGGAATCTCTTCCTTGGCCAGGAACAGTAAGTACTAGTGCTATGTCCTAGTGCCCTGTCACACAACATCTTCTGGAAAGAAAGTAGCTGGAAAGAAAGTAGCAGCACACAACCACAGAGCAGACAGAAAAGGCTTTTTCTGAGTGCCTCTCCCCCAAGTGTTTGCAAGTATTCCTCATTTTAATCAACATTAAAATATTCATTAAAATATGTTCTTATTTCACAAGCCATACCTATTGTTTTTTTTTTTTTTCTCGGATCTGGACACTGTTCCACTGAAGAACACCTTTAGGATACAAACACTGCTATCGATGACTAGTAGTTTCTCTCTCCCTAGTAACAATTTTCAAAACACAGAATAGGAAACCATTTGTCCAGCACCAGAGGATTTTCATTCCTCACATTCTTCATCTCGGAAGGAAAACAAAACATCTGATTCTTGTTTCCCTGTGTTGGTCATTTTGGAAGCATTATCTTTGGCTGCCAGTAACATTCAAAATCTCTTCCTGCCTCCCCCTCTCCTTTTAGGCTCGCTCATGCTTACGTTTGGGACATGCAGGTGGCATTTATCACACAATATAACTAAAAGCATGCATGCAAATAACGCAGCTGCTCTTCAGGCTCAGCAAACACGTTGTGATATTCAGCTAGTGAAGTAAAGCTTTCCATTCCTCTTGTCTCAAAGTCTAGCAAAATATCAGAGAAGTCAGAGCATGAGAGGGAATCTGGGTCCCCCAGCACGGCAGGGGAACATGTTACCATAACTTACTTTGGTAGAGGAAAAGGGAGCAAACTCACGTAGCTCTTTTCTGATGACAAGCCTGAGTTTTTCATGTTCTTCATGAAAAAATTCAGGTGCTGGATAATCAATAAGGACTTATCATACTTTGGAGAATCCCTCCTGCCTCTCCCCTCTCCTTTTTTTTCTTTATTTTTTCTTTTGCAAAGATTTTGGCATGTTGCAAGCAGGCAGGTGTTGCATTCGCAGCCACCTTCTGTGAATGTCCTTCCCATATTGCATGGCCAGGGCAAGGCTGAGCACACAGGCTGAGAGCACCCTCCTGTGACTCCTTCCCCTCCCCAGGGATACGGTGAGAAGAACCATTACAAGGTTCTTCTGATGTCCAGAAGGGAGATCTCCTTGGCTATGTCCTTCATCAGATTGCTATCATCACTACTTAGTATCTCCATTTGGCATCATTAACTCCTGACTAGTTGGCAGAGTTCAGAAGCAGATCTCCATGCAGGGAACTTGCTGCAGAAGTTTCCCCTCTCCTCAGACATCTTCCTGGTTTTGGAAAAATTTTCTCACCCTCTGTTTCACATGGTTCAGAAAGTCTCCATTTCTTGGGAGAACTTACTCTGAAGAAATAGCCTGAACTTTCATCCCCTTGTTTCTCGTCTCTCTTCATCTGCTACACTGCCAGAGCACCAGCAACAAGAGACCCTAATCCGTCTGTCTGTATGGGAATTATCCTGTTTGCACCGATGGCAGAGTTTGACTCTGTGTGGCCACATGGCCCAACCACGATTCAAAAATGGCATGAGCAGAGCCAGACACAGGGCTGAAGCAATTTGATGTAAGTACCAATGGCTCAGAAATCCTATAAGTGACAGCAGGAAGCTGTAATGCTGCCTCTGCCTTAGTTTGGACTGTCCTACACCATCTGTCTTATGACAAAAAGACTGACTAGTGTTCAAAGTGGACATTTTTTTTTCCCTTTTTGTCCATCATTTGATAATACCAGACTCTAGACCTGAATCTGGAGAAATTTGCAGACTATTTCTCATCCCTCTCTGCTGTGGATCTGTGTTTCCGCTCTCCTTGGTATCGTTTCCAAATTTTGTATTTTTTTCATTGATGAAAAGCTTGTAGAGAAAAGAGATTTTTCCCTTAGAACTAATTTGGTCAGAAAAAAATGACAGAATTTCAGACACATAAACTCCTCCTGTAGCAGAAGGAGTAGAATTTTAAATAATTACAGTTTAAGAGTAATACTATTGGTTTTAACTATAATGCAAACATTTGATGCAGACAATTCAAATAAATGGGGTGCTTACGGGGTGATGTTAGCAAGGCGAGAGATGATAAAGTTGTTAACTTTGGCAAAAGAGACAGTGCATCATTTTATTCCATAGAAAAACAATAATTTAACATGAGAGGGGATGTGGAGAAATTATTGAAATGTAAATTAGTAAATGTGCTGTAAAACTACTAGTTCTTTTGAGTCCATGTTCCTCATCTCATAGAATTATCAGCTTTGATTCCAAACCCAAGTTATAGGCCTCTTTTAAAACCTGAACATAAAGATTAAATACAAACTGGTTGCTTTGCAAGAGATCATTTCCTTCTGGCATGGGGGTGTTTCTGTCTTTTATCTATTATTTATCTCTACTATTTAATTCTGCTAAAGTGGTATTTGGCCCTGCCAGACTGACTGACTCTTCTGGTGGTCATATATCTCTAGCCATTAAATACTGTTATCACAAGAAATATCCGTTGTATGTATGTCTGAATAAATTCATATTTTCAGCTCACTTTCAGAAAAAGTGAGCTACTATGTCATACCATATATCCCCCAAAAGAATGTAGCTACAAGGGAAGCGTATGTAAGATTTTTTCTCACAGAGTCTTCTGCTTCCAAGATTTTGTGGCACACGGTCTTCTCGAGCTGGATTTCCTTTCATTGAATTCTTTGAGTTCCCCTTAAGATCATGTAAATGTTTAGCTGTCAGGTAGCCCTGTGACAAGGAGTTCCACATCCTTGCTGTACATCTTATGAAGACCTTCTCCATTTTTTTTTTCGGTTCTCTAAAGAGACCACATCCAATGCACAAATGACAGAGACTTTTTTTTTAAATGATTTCTCTTCGCCTCTGTTTGTGCCAGTGTGGGGCCTTTGGTTGTGGCAAGATCCAGCCAACAGCAGAATTAAACTGTTGTAAGAACTGAATTATAATGGTTACAATGATGAAGTGACTGCAGCATAACCCTTCCACGTAGATTCTGGGAGATACTCTCTTTCCCAGAGCTGTGTCCCCTAATTCCAACTCTTGATGCTTAATTTACCACGTGGCAGTGGTTTGGTTGGAACCTCTTGGGACCGTGTGATAGATGTTGCAACTAACACATGCAATCACCCCTGTCCCTTTCTCTTTTGTTTCCTTCTTTACCTCCATAAAATGATCTAAATCTTAAACTATGAGTCCTTGGAAGGGAGTAGGCCTTGATAGCAAGCTGGCTTGATGTGATATTATTGCCTCCCACAGATGACCATTGGGAAGCTTTAGGAACTGTTATAAAATACATAACAGCAAATGATTTATTTCCCTTATTAGTTTTCTTATCTATGTTGTGTTCTCTCTTTTTTTCCCCTCATGACCCTTTTACTTCCTTTTACTCTTCACTTTGATATTGTGGAATATCCCAGGCCCACAGCTTCCACTGTTTTTCATTATCGTTCCATAATTCCACTCTACAAGCTAATCATCATCCACAATTCTCATAGCCATAAACTAAATTAAACTAAACTAAAATAAAATAAAAGTCTGGCAGATATTACAACAGGTTCAGAAAGTAAGGATGAAGGCCTTTTGAGTGAAAGGTGATTAAATAATTACAGGTTGTTAACCTAAAGGGGAAGCATAAGAAATGGGTATAGCACATGAAAGGATATGTAATATAAAGATTCTCCTATTTACCTTCTCTCAATAGTACACCTGTGAAACTCAAAGGCAAAAGAAAAAAAATAATTTTTATACGTACAATTAAACACAAACTTTATTGCCACAAATATAACTGAAGAAAGAACTTAGTCAAATGAAGGTAAATACTGTGTGAATTGGTGGAAATAAAAGCACGGGTAAAAGCCATAAGCAGATTAGTCTCTAATTATCTACCACTATGTTCTTGTCTCTTCCAGTGAAGCTCAATTTATATGAAAAAAAACAAAAAATAGGCTATTAATCCACTGAGCAAACTGCCCCACTTTAATGCAGCCATTCCCAAATACCATGTGAGGTTTTTTTGGTGCTTCGTCCTTTTATCAAAAACTTCAGACCCACAAAATTTCCACTCCTTTGAGCTAATTTATGAAGAAAGAGGAAGCTGGGCTGGAAGAAAAAAAAAAATCAAAAGCAGGATTTTGTTTAAAAACTGCTAGTGATCCAATTTCTCTGTCTCTATCCTGTGATAATGGCCCACACCCAGCGGTGGCTGCACAGCAGAAACAAATTATGAGATAATTAGGAAGGCAGATACTTACATCTGAACTGCAGGCAAAAGTGCTCTCTTGGGTGGCTTAACACGGAGGGCTTCATACCACAAGGTCTTCTACTTAGTTCAAGTTAAAAATGTCAGGTTCAGTAATGATTTCTTCTCAAAACAGATAATTAAGCAATAAGATACTAGTAGGCATTTATTAATGCTTAATAATGCATGGTACAAGGCAGCAGAATTTTTAATGCTAATTTGTTCTTGATAAGCTTTTTAATTCTCCAGTCCATCCTGAATCTGTGTTTTTTTTGTTTTGCTTTGTTATTTTATTTTATTTTATTTCAGAATGCTTTTAAAAGTGCGAACTTCAGGGCAACATGTGGTTCATCTAAACTTAAGACTACAATCAGACTGTAAAGCATTGAATGTGTGTGCAGGTTTTTATGAAAAATACGTGATTGTGATTTAGCTGTGAAAACCTGAGGGTAGGTTTTTTTTTTTTTTTTTCCTACAGAATAAAACCTGACACAGCAAGTTCTAATTGAGTCTCTGTAGGAAGCAGTTCATCTGTTGAACTTCTGTCTCACTCTGCTTTATTTACATGAGTGTATATTTGAACTGAAAAAGGGAGTTTCTGATTCCCACTCATTAATGAACATCTTCTAAAAGCAAATAGCATTGGTGGCTTTATTCTGATTACATGTAGATTATTGAAAGCTGTGAGGGGGAAAGAAGAATGTAAGGTTGCTAACTGTTGAATGGGAGACCCAGCAGCCAGCGAGTGCTGAAGAAGGGGGTATTGGTGGGGTTCTGGAGGATGTTTTTGTATATTAGAAACAGCTGCAAGGCAGGAAAGTTTCTGGTAGAGCCTTTCCTGTATCAAACATTTAGTATATCAAGTTTTCCAGTTGTCTATCTTTGCAGAATTCAAGTCATTAGGTGGTCATTGCCTCATCTCTAGGAGACTTGGAGGCTGCAGATCAATACTGCAAGCAAGTGATTAATGGCCATCAAGCATCAGGGTTTGCAATTATCTGTTTCAAAGGTGAGGGAAGCAATAGGAAGCAAGAGACTGAGTGGACTGAAATAAACAGATCAGATAATTCCTCTAATGAGAAGTGTATACCTTGCCAAGAAACATAAAAGCCAAACCAGAAAGGATTAAGCACTTGTTTCAGAATTACAGACAGGCTATTTCATAAGATCCAATGTGACTGATTGAAACTATTGACAAAAGAGGGAAGAAAATAGCACTGATAAGTTTTATGCAAGTTAAACATATTTATTCTGTCACCATGATTAGCATTTAAATATGGGTGCCAGGGTAGGACTCAGCAATATTCCTAGATAAACAGATTCCTGGAGACCCTTTGGATGAATTCTGAGCTGATCTCTTGCAGAAACAAAACCCTTCATATCACTGCTAGAATTGCAAGCAGAGCAGCTCTCCAGAACTACAAATTAGGTATCTGGACCCATGAAATAAAATTAGAAATAGCCACCATAGAGAGAAAGAGCATTGCAAAGATAAGGGGTCATATTATACCGAAAAGCACATATTATTCTACTACTTTGAATCAGTAAAAGCATGCTTACAAAATATTTTAGGAATGAATCCTAAAAATCATTCAAAGCCCAAGACCAAGGCTTCAAGTCCTGTTTCTGCTAAACTATTTGTTGCTTCAGGCTGTCCGTTGTTTCCAGGCTGTCGCAGCAATCTCAGAGGAGCTCTGTGTTGTCAGTGGGCAGCAAGGAACTGCTGGAAGCTAGGTCAATGCTCCTGCTTTCCTCCAGGGTGAAAGAGATGGGGAGAAGCAAAGACACTGTTTTTTGTCCTTTTTTCGACTTTATTTTTAATCCTTGCTTATAAAATTATGATGAAATAAATCTCAGGTAAAATAAAATGCTGTACCACTTAAGGTACAACATGAGCAATTGAAATTCAACTTAGTGTAGAGTTAATACTAGTATATTTTCTACATACAGCTGTTTTTATGTTGGAATTAAAGCCCTGCCATGAAGCATGTGGTGGACTCTTGCCTGACTTACCAAAACACTTTGAAAAATGCACTGTCAAGCAAAGCCCACTTCCTGCCAGCACTGTAAAAGCCTAGCAGTGTCACCCACAGCTGTACCAAGGTGTCCTCTACACATCTCTCAGACACTGTTCTAAACAATTCCTCACTGAAATTCTTTGTCCACGGTCAGTTTTTGTGTCTTTACTGTATTTTTAATAATCAAACTATGTTTCTTTATACAGAAACCAGGAAGTAAAAGTTCGCTTCAAGTGTTCATGAATTTTGAAGAGTGTCTCCAGAGGAGTCAGTCCATCACAGAGAAGAGGAAGAGAGGAGTTCCTACTCATGCCAAGGTGGCCGTATTTTCATTCAATAAATACTGGCTCCTCTGTCTTGCTTTTCACTGAATTAAGCAGCAATTAAGGACTGGTTTCTCTGAATTGCAAACTGGCAAACTCATCTCAGATCTTATACAGTTAACAGCTAAGGATTCAGCCCCAAATATTAAATAAAAATAGGCTACAGTAGATGGGGACTTTTTTCTTCTCCTTCCGGTGGCTCATTAAGATGCTAATGTATATTTCCTGTCCTGTGTTAGATAAATCTTCCTGCTAGAACTAGCAATAGTTTTAGAGCTGTACGGTAAAATGTAAAGAAAGTGGAAGGCCATCAGCTAGGGAATTAAATAAATGGATCTCCATAAATCAGAATGGAATGAAGGGATTCAAATTCTGCATCTAGCTATGAAGAGCTTTAAAATTCTTGTTAGAAGAGTCCGTGTCTATGGCTTTGTCATCATCACCCAGCATTTTCCTGCTCTTGTCAGGTTTGATCTTCCTCATCTGCACTTACAGATGTTGTGGCCCATGTGTGTGACAAAATTCACTGTGAATAGAAACTGTTTTAAAGGAGAATGGGAAAATATCCAATTCAGTAGTGTCTTGGGAAGATTGTCCATTGTGTGGGGTTTCATACTGGTGTATAACTCACAGGTTTAAAGTTACTATTCTTCTCATCTTTCCATCCCATTTCACAGAGGTATATGTATCTTTTATTTTCATGATAGACTATAGTGAGAATTAAGGAATTATAGGACACTGTTACACAGAAAGAAATTGAAGTGTATTAGAACTTTGCATTGCCACCCTGAATACACACTAAAGGTGGAGATGTTTAATTATTTCGTCAAGGAACATGATAGACCGAATCCAACATACCTGCTGCAACAGTGATGTTACTGTTCAGTATAAGAAATCAAAATTGTTGGTGGATACTCTTTCATAGGTTTGGGTCTGTAGAAGCGACTTTGACAAATCTTTTCCAGGTCCTTACTGAGCTACTACTATATAATCATCATCCGTCATCCTCACTATATCAGTTCTTTTCCTGGAGTATAAGTTCTGGGCACTTTGCTGTGCCTTGGGGGATTTCCTTGGATACAGGATCTGGCCCATTGTGTCTAGTGGAAAGTAACATCCTAATTGGAGATTTTTAGTGGGTATAATTACTTCAAGATCTCCACTGACATTTCATATGATACTTCAGTTATCTTGTAATTGTAATTCATAGTTAGGTCTTTGGACCACCCTCTGTGCAACTCTATGTTAAAGAAAAACTGTGGCACAAACGCCTTTCAGTTAAGAAATACCTTGTCAGCTAGCCCAATTTCGTGCTCATTAACTGCAGTAGGGGTGCACTGTTTGCAGAGAAGAGCTGACAGACACACAAAAAAGCAGTGGTAACAAACCAACAAACAGAAATCTGAAAACGAAGAGGAATAAGTGCTGTGCTGTCTTATCTCACAGCTGCTTATTAGCCTCTGGGACTTGCTTCATGTTCATGGAAACAAAAGATTGATTTTACAGCAGAGACTCCAGTACAATGTGGGAAGGTTGATAAGAGGAGGGAAAGCCTTGGCCCCACGTGGTGTCGGTGATGGAAGGATTTGGCCTAAAGGAAGACCTGAGGCAGAAGCTGTCCCAACTAACCTCAGTTACAAATTAGCAAAAGCACGCAGAGGTGCTGGTCCTTTTGACTTTTGCAGGACACTGAGCAGAAATCAAGTGAATTTTTGTTCTCAGATACTCTAGCCATATGGCACCCATGGAGACCTTCAGTCTCAAGAGAGCCACTGCTGCACCCACTCAGGTCAACGGCATGAGTTGAGCAGCCCCATATTGCATAATACATCATTGAGCAGAAGATGGCCACCATCTGCTTTGGGTAGTGGCCAGTGCTGGCAGGTCTGGATTTGGCAATTTTCAGCAGTAGGCTGCAGCCTGTGATTTACATGTCCTTAGGGTATGTCCTAACTATTGTATCACATACTGGCAGTGTGGCTGAAGCTGGGCAGGTTGGGCACTCACTGCTCAGATGCTGACCTTGTGTCTCAGGCAGGTTTTGTTCCCATGCTGATCTCTCCACCGATAGGACCAGACCATGGTCTGTATCCATGGTTCCTGTTCCCCCTTTCCGTAAAGGCACCGCTCTGGAAGCAGCCTTGTAGTTAGGTGTCAAACTGCAAAGCTCTGCCAGAGAGCAGCTCTGCTATTAGTTCTCTTTATTTGCTCTAGCAGACTCCTTTCTATGCCTTTTAATTTTCATACTGAACTACCTGCTCTTCTACCTGGATGACTTCAGAGAAAAACACGGCACATGGCCTCAGCTTTCATTCAAAGCTTCTTTCCTTGTAATTTCTGGAAAGCCCTCATGTAACAAACTTTGACAGTCAAGTAAAATCATCCAGGACTTCTGTTACAGAAACTAAAATGTAAACTTTGCTCCTCTAAATGTCTTCCAAAATCTGCATCTCAAGGTTACAGCTGCATCGAGGTTTCATGGCTCTTCTGCCATGCTCATACGCAGCCAGAAAGGTGGATAAATAAGCCACACTGTATTACATTTGGATGTGTGATAAAACACATCCAATAAACTTTTTGTTTAATACTTTTTGCCTCATTCTTTATTTCATCAGTTTCTAGTGTCATGATATGGAACAGATTACTGTTTTGTTGTTGTTGTTTGTTTGGTTTTTTTTGTGGCTAAAGCATCAGTGATATTTCATTAATACTCTGAAAATATAAGGCCTTGACTTTCTTATTTCTGAAAATAAATGCCTTTTATATAACTTGCCAACTTTACTACCTTAGTTGCTGTGTTAGTCCTAACCACTAACCCTAACATATAACGGCTGTGAAATGTTACTAGTACACAGCAGGCTTAGGAGAGGAGCTGCCTTTTCATGCAGAAATCACATGAGATTCATTCAGACTTTTCCGTTCAATATTAATGGCATCCTCTCTCTTTGTAAGATAAAAAAAAAATCAATGTGGTCATCTGAGACACGGGAAATTGTTTCTATTCACTCAAATTATTTATGGATTTAAATCCCTCATGCCCAAATGGAACAACATTCTTACAGTTATTAGCATTACAGAGACATTGGCGCTGACAGAGAGTACTGGGAGCTTTATTCTCTGTTTATATAATTTTTACAATATTTGATTTAAGTCTTCACAATCAAGGGCTCCATCTTGTTCCTTCATTGCAGTTAGCTCTGACAGGTAAAGAAAAGACATTTTTTTAATCTCATAACCAACAGCACCTTCTATTTTTTAATGGGAAGGAATTTCACCTTTGCTTTTCATCTAATTAGTAATTTTTGCAATTTGCCTCCTTTTGGACAATGTCCAGTAGTCATACTCATACCCCTTTTGTCATTACTTAATTCTGTACTGGACTCTGAAAATGTTTTCACTTCAGGAAGATGTGTATTGCTTTAAAATAAGCTCTCTCTTGGACCATACAACAAGTACTTGGAAGCATTTCTACTGTCTCAGAACTAAAAAAAATGTTATTTTTTTCTCTCTCAATATGTTCTCAAAAACAACAGAAGGGAGCTGTATTGAAATTCAACACGTTCAGATTCTGAAATATACTGAGGAAGGACAAAAGTCTGTGCTTTTGAGTATTAGATTCTTGGTTCAGGCCACAAATATGTTGTTAAAAGTAGTTAAAGCATTAAAAAACACAGTGTCTTGGGCAGGGTAGGGGGGATGATTCAGAAGAAAGAGATGGGAGAGGGGATTTGATTTTATAAAACAATGGCAAGGAAATGATGTGACAACAGGGCAGAGTTACAACAAGGCTGTTCCGAAGGGCAGAAGCTGTGGAGAGCTTTTGCCTTGACAGTTACAAGTTCGCTTGATGGGACTGAAAAGAAGCAAGTGTGACGTTAATAAGGAAGCTAGAGAGAAGCAACTTAACTTGATGAGGGAACACTGAAAAATAAAATAAGTTTGCTTTGAGTGTATGAGATTTCACACACGCATTGAGGAAAGTCACAGAGGAAAGATTTGTCAAAATCCAGGAAGGTAGAATAAGGACCCAGCACAGAGTTCAGGCAATTATGTACATGGTCGAAAGGAAAGCAGCATTATTTGCAGCAGGAGAATTCTTGTGGGTCTCGTTTTTGACTCGTGTTCTTGTGTTTGGCTAATGTTGTGCACCCATTGGGATGCTGCAGATGTCCCAGGTCAGCTTTTCACCAGAAGAGAGATTGTTCGTTTAATGTCTGGATTACTCCTCACGTACTTTGGCGCAGTATTGGCAATTTTCAAGAGTCAATGCTGGGACTTCCTGGTACTGCGTAGCCCACCTCAAGAAGTTGTGCTGATTAGGAGAAACCATCCTCCTTCCTCTAAACAGGAAAAGCTGCAGCTGCTAACCCTACATAGTCACCAAGAATTCAGTTTCAGTGTAGCCATCAGGACTAGGGAAGTGATCGTCCCCCTGTACTTGGCACTGATGAGGCCACACCACAAATACTGTGTTCAGTTTTGGGCCTGTCACTACAAGAAAGACCTGGAGGTGCCGGAGCATGTCCAAAGAAGGGCAAGGAAGCTGGTGAAGCGGCTGGAGCAGAGACCTTATGAGGAGCAGCTGATGAAGCTGGGATTATTTACTCTGGAGAAGAGCAGGATCAGGGGAGACTTTATTGCTCTCTACAACTACTTAAAAGGAGGTTGTAATGATGTGAGGGTGAATCTCTTCTCCAGATTAACTACTGCTAGGGCAAGAGGAAGTGACCCCAAGTTGTGCCAGAGGAGGCTCAGGTTAGATATCAGGAAAAAAGTCTAGGCAGAAAGAGCCACGAAGCATTGGAAGAGGCTGCTCAGGGAAGTAAGTGATGGAGTCTCTGGCAGTGTTCAAGAAACATGTAGATGAGGCAGTTAGGGACACGGTTTAGCAGGTATGGTGGTGATTCACTTACAGTTGGGCTCGGTGATCTTGAAGATCTTTTCCAACCATAATTATTCTATGATTCTAAGAAGGTACGCCCATCGAAAAAACACTCAAGCCACAGGGTTTTCTCCCAGCCAACTGGGACAACCTACTTATAATAGCCTACTTATAACCCCGCCTACTTATAACAAATATACACAACACTAATGTGTTGTCTCTTATCATAGGACTTGCCTCTCCATTCCTTCTGGCTCACTCATGGCTTGTGTTCACAGCTTTCCCAAGCTTTGCAGAGGCGAAGGTGGAGAAGCCTTCCACACTGGGGAGTGAGCCAGCACACTTACCTTGCTGATACAGACTATTCTCTCTGCTGTCACACACTCACACCGCAAAGGGAAAATTAGTCCAGGAGGCAATATTTGATTAACTCTGCCAAGCAGACTAGCTCAGCACCAAATAAGAAATCTCAGCGTAATAGGTTCCTCCCCTCCAGAAAATGACTTGACTGCAACAGCACACTTTCCAGAGTGCTGTGGAAGAAAATGTGCTTCCATGTTTCAGTCCATTTCACCCATGCTTCAAAATGTAACAAATTTAAAATTGCATGAATGCAACCTCATTTTAGTCCCACATCAGAAAGGGCATTAGTTTAGAAGTACCTTTGTACTTTACATAACTTGAATTTTTCAGCTTGTTACTTTTTCTCCCTTGGGGCAAAGGCATCGAATCTCATGCAGAGGACTGAAGAACCTGCTACATGACATGAGCTGTCTCATATTCTCTTAACTTCACTGACCTCATCTGATTTTATGTGATACATCTATACAAACAAGATAGATAGAACTAAAATATTTCTGCTTGGAACCATCGCTATCATCTCTAAAGCCTTTAAAATGTGTTTTGCTCAGAATGATTAATAAATGCATTTGTTTTATTAGCCTTTGCGTCTGCTATTTCTGAAGATCAAAAGATAATGGTGTGATCCTTTGAAGAGAGAATACAAGTTGATGGAATTTAACGTTTCTAAATAGTATGATTCCTAGATTACCAAGCAAAGTTATTATTATCTTAACTAGCTCAGCATGAGACTCACATGTAATACAGGTAGACATATCAAGTAAAGTGCCTCTGGCTCATCACCGAAGCAATTACGCCAGAAGGTCGATGACCTCCAGAACTAATGCAGTTTGTTTTCCCCTGGATTTCCATCTTTGAGTTGATTAATATTGGCAACTAGGAAAGCATGAGCTAGGTATGAATCTTTCTGATACTGACAGCAAATAGATATATATCCTCATATGCACTCTGTGCCTCTGCTCTCTGACAATATATTGAGTTAAAATATTTCTCATGGACACAACAGTTTTACACTTTCTCCCCTCTGCACAGCCAGCTATTTTCTCAGTAGGTACCCGAGCTGAAATCAGCTCGTTTCAGACATATTGGTCAGATTTGGCCAACAACCAGACAGCCAAATTCACACATAATAGATAAGAAATCTCATCACTGTGGGAAACCGTAGTCATAATACTGAGAAGCTTGCAGGTTTTGGAGCAATAACAGGTATGGGCGTAGGCTACTTGTTGCTTAGTGGACACAAGCAAGATGGGAGTGACACCTGTGAATAACTCAGGTCATAGGCAGCATAAGTGATGTGGTTTTTACAGCCTCGATTGTAAGTGTGATATCTTAGGCAAAACAAATCCTCATAAGAAGGAGACATTGGAAATTTGCTGGTGGTCTTCTGGTTGTTTGCAGAAAGCTCAGTTCAACAGAAAAAGTCACTCTTACACCATGGGCCTCCAGCCAGCCCGCCAGCCAGCCCTCAGCCTGAGTGCTGGAGCTGTCATTTCAGCCAAAGCATGGCAATGGGCAATGGCTACCTGAGGATTTCAATTAATCAACAAAATATCCAAGGAGGAATCACCCTCAGTGCCCACATGTCCAGCTATCCCTTTTCTGAAGTGCCCACTGAGGAGGATAGTGCTGGCCTCTTTCAGTGGCGGCCACTGATAGAACTAGAGGAAATGGTCAGAAACTGAAGAATTCAAAGTTCCACAGGAACTTAAGGAAAATTTCTTAACAGTGAGGGTGACAGAGCACTGGAACTGGCTGCCCAGAGAGGTTGTGGAGATCTTCTTTGGAGATCTTCAAAACCTGCTTGGACGTAGTCCTGTGCCACGTGCTCTAGGTGACCCTGCGTGTGCAGGGGGGTTGGACTAGATGACCTCTAGAGGTCCCTACCAACCTTCAGCATTCTATGATTCTATGATTCCAAATTTACTCATCTCTAAACTTAACGATTAAACATTCCAGATAGGAAAATAAATGCAAGCTAATTCCTTGGGGACATATGTTATTATGCAGAAATGAATGGAATGTAACATATACTTTACAATGCTACAGAAACTTATGAACTGAGTGCCAGATTTTGCAATGGAATAGTTTTAAGAATTTGGTCTGAATGTGTGTATTTTTCCCCTAAGTAAAATTTAAAAGTTTCTGTTAAGCCATTTCTAGCAGAAAATTTAAATTACACTCCTTAAAAGACCAACTAAATGTAGTCCTGTTTACAATACTTTCTTTTTTTGCTAGTAGCCAGTTTATTATTCCAACAGTACACCCCAAAGTCTGTGTTCATGTGAGATAACACCCTTGCTGGGTCACTGACAATTGGTCACTCAACTATCTTTGAGGTATGGGTTATCTCAGCCCAACAAGCACCTTCTAGAACTCTTATTGCTTAATCCCCACTCATTTCTTATATGTAGATTCTTCTCTTGAGCATTAGGATTTGAAGAAGGCATTACATATTGTACAAATCCGAAACCCTGCCTGGGCACTTCTAAGGCCAACACTGTCTTAGGCATCATGAGTGCTAACACAAAGCCAGCCTAACCAAGCAGGCACCTTCACAGCTGGCTTCCTTAAAAACAGTCTGACTTAGGCAAACCAGTGAAAAATCACTATTATATTTGATAGTTTATACGGATCAGATCATTTTCTCCTGGAAATCTTCAGGTGTTCCTGTAGTTATGCTGATTTACTCTAGCAATGAGCAGGCAGAATAGCATATATAAGTACAGCTGAATTCACAGTGTAGTTTTCAAGGACTCTGTCATATATTGTCTGCTTCTTGAAGCCACTGGATGCTGTAGGAAAATGTGTCTGAATACATTGTATTAACTCAAAAATCCTATCTGATCATGTAATAGGAATATACAGTAAATGTGGCAAGTTAAGAAATTGTATGTCTACCTACAATGGTATTTCTCAGCTATCGCATGACCAGGCACAGTCCAGGCAGAATCTTTAATATGGTTTTATCCTTACAGTTTTAGGAATCTTACTATTTGTTATAAGGGTTGGGATTTGGGGTGCAATGGGGTCTAGATAAGAAGGAAGATAAGGGAAAAACATTTCATGACCTATCCCTTCTGGCTTATAACAAACTGCGCAAGTTGTACGGAGCAAGCCATCCTTGGAGGACTTACAGAGATGCTGAGAAAGTCCTCTTCCCTCCCCCTCCGCCTCTAGAAATTGCAAAAACATCCATTCTTTATCAGAAATTCAGTGAATAAGCATCAGATCACAAATCCTTTTCTTTCTTAGGACCTTTGTAGAGCATGCAACAATCCTTGAATTGGACACATTCTTCATGCTTACGTAAAACAAATGAATCCTTCCAGTTCCAATCTGCTCTGAGCTCCCTGTAAGATGAGGATGAAAGTGCTCTGAGGACACAGAGCTGGTGATGTTGCTCGCTATTACTGCTTACACATTTTGAAACCTGTGCCCATACAGAGGAACATAAAGAGCCTTGAAGTAGTAATATGCAACACTGTTGGTACCTCCCTCAGGAAGGATTTCAGTGCAAAGGTACAGTGTGTGAGAGGCTCATTGACCATGTTACATCAAACAGAAGATTTTTTGGACTTTTGACTAATAGATCCCATTTTCACAGTGCAAGTTTCTTCATTCATTAAGCCTGTGAAAATCCATTCTTCCATCTGAGAGGAGTACGCGAAAGCACACATAGCACACACACGTGTATGGATTCACAGAGCTAATATAATTTGGGGCCTTTCGGCCTTTCTTTAGATCAATATCCAGACCTCATAGCTGTTAGTGATGTCTCAATTACCTGACTTCCTGCACTATCATTTGCAATCATGACTAACATCTGCCCCTTTTCTTGAAACTTTACTACTTCCTAAAAATACAATTGGATTTTTTTTCCTGTTTTATTATGGTGTGCAAAGCAAAGAGGAGCATATGTTGCAAAATAAACTGAGTCTCTTGTGCCTTTGCCATCAGCTATACTCTAATTTGTTTTCATTTCTTTCCTTTATTTTTAGGTCTGATCCTGTACAAAGACTTTTCAATGAGGTATATAATTCTATATATTTTAAAGCACGGGAGTGGTGGCCAGTCTGAAGACTAGCATTTCCCTGATGCTATCTAGAAAGATATTTCTTACTCTGAAGGCATGATTGGTGCATATTTACATTTTTAAGAATACAAAGAATTGCAAACAAGGCATGACATTCCTTGGTCTGCGACAAAAATATTCCATTAGGTCTATGACTTCATTTAGATTAGTGTCAAATCTCATTAGTGAGAAGGAGGAATGAATGGTCGATGTTTTTTTCATTTTTCCTTTCCTTTTCTTGGCAACAGCAACCAAAAAGTCAGCCTTCTACTTTGATCCTATGAAATATTGCACTGTGTCTTCCCTTAGGTTTTTTTTTGTTTCGTTTTGTTTTGTTTTAGACAAAAAGAAAGCTTTCTATGGAGAGGAACGGAATTTATTTATCTTGTGAATATGTCAGAAGAACTGTGATTGTATTGAAGCAGAATTCCTTCTGCAAAGTTTAAAATAAACCTTCAAGACAGCTAGAACTTTCAGTTCCTGCAGTGATACTTTGTACTTCTTTTACCACCATCAAGTATACCTATACTATGATGAAGCTTCCCAAAGTGTGCAAGCATTAGAAATACTTTCCAAAGGATAACCATGATACCAGCCCAAGGAGAATGAGTTTTGCTCACATACACAACAGGAAATATGTAGAACGACAGTAATTGTAAAAATACAAAAATTACTTACTTACCTTAGTGATGTGAGTGTTTTGAACTTCCTGAATCAGGATTGATATTTATAAAGGTGCAGAAAGAAAATTTGCAGAGGAAAAATCCAAAACTACAAATGCTTAAGGCAGAAGATTACTTTTTAAAGAAGCACTGTAGCAGAAACGCTGAAGAAATTTGTTACTGCAATGAGCTAGTCACCTTGGACAAAGGCCTAGCAACATGTTCGACCCCAGGTATCTCTGTATAACCAGGAGGCAGTTGCCTGTCAAATAAGCTAAATTTCTACATGCAAAGAGTAGTCAAGCATTGGAACAAGCTGCCCAGGGAAGTGGTGGAGTCACCATCTCTGGCAGTGCTCAAGAAATGCGTAGATGAGGCGCTTAGGGACATGGTTTAGCAGTCATGGTGTTGAATGGCGTATGATTGGGCTTGATTGATTCCATGATTCTAAGCTGTCCCAACGGAAGGGAAATAAAAACAACATGCAGAGGAATGAGAGCAAGGAAGCCTCTGCCATCAGCCTGCAGCCCACTACAGGGCTGCACAGGGTGCTGCACACCAGAGGTCTACCTGGTACCACTCTGGGGCTCCAGGTATGCAAGATACCTACTAATGCAATTGCTGCCATCTACCAGTTGCCACTTTTGCATCAACAAACAATGCGTTTTGCTTGTATCATGGACATGGCGTGTTGTTCCCTTGAAACATCCTAGTCTCTCTGATAGCTGAACAGGAACTTATATAAATTAGTCCCCAAAGATCAAAACCTAGGAACAGAAGCTTAAAAGACTAAGTAGTTCCAGGAAGACAATGTGCAAAGCTAGGTGAGGAGGGCTTACTTATTTTGACCCACTTTCTCTCCCTGGAAAGAATACATCAATGTGAAGGACAGCGAAACTTTCTACAGGCATTTCTAAAGAACAAAGCCTTCAGGTACTGAAGAGTAAGGCATACTCTAAAAATATATAAAGATCCAAAAATATAAACCTATAATTAAATCTTTCACTGAGATAGCACATTAATTTTTTGAAATGTGGAATATTACAAAAATCAATGCCTCCAGACAGTTAGGATGAATTAATCGTTAACTCCATCCATTGAGACAGGCAGCACTGCAGAAGTCTGCTGTGAAGTTGGACACTGCTCAGCCACTCATCCACAGCAGATGTCCAAGGTACCAAACTAGCCTGCCCATCAATTGCTCAAGGTAAAGAGCTCAAGTATCATTTTTAAACTAGTAATAACGTAGGGTCTAAAATATCAAGACCTTCCCAACCTTACTGTGGATTAGAGAGTTAGAGGTCCACTGATATTTAACTTCTCAGGAAGTAGGGGCAAGGAGATAACTTTGAGGGTAAAGAGAAACAGAACATTTTTAATGTGTCAGATGTCAGGTGCCTGGCAGGAATTTCGGAAGGTTGAGTTAGAAAAATTAGAAAAGATGAGAGACTGAAACTGTAGAATCACATCTAAAATCCAGAGCTGACAATACAGAGACACTTAGAAGATCGCTCCATGGAAGAAGGAGAAGTGACATCCAAAATACCCAACAGAACTGTATTCTTAGGAATATAGAACTCTTTAATCTTGAGACCAAAACATAATACATCATAGGGATCTCAATGGAATACACGAGCAGATTTGAAAGACAGAAAGTACCTTCTAATTAATGACTGCGTGTTCCTATTTATTACATTCCTATTTATTCTTTACACTTCGTTTAGCAGAAAAACAGATCCCCTTTTTTGGACTACTACTATTTCTATCTTTTGTTTTATTTAGTATAGTAATCTGGCAAGGGGTGTTAAAAATAACAAGAAGAACTTTTTCAAATATATCAATGGCAAAAGAAGATTAGAGAAAACGTGGGCCCTCAGGTGAACGGGGTGGGTGCCCTGGTTCTGAAAGACATAGAAAAAGCAGAGTTGCTGAATACCTTCTTTGCTTCAGTGTTTACCAAGGGCAGCCCTCTGGAATCCCAGATCCTAGGGACAAGGGTAGAAGTCTGGAGAGAGGAAGACTTGCACTGGGTAGAGGAAGATTGGGTCAGAGAGCACCTAAGGAAACTTGACATCCACATCCATGGGCCCTGATGGGATGCACCCCAGAGTTCTGCATGAGCTGGAGGATGTCATAGCTAAGCCACTCTCCATCATCTTTGAAAGATCCTGGAGAACAGGGGAGGTGTCGGAGGACTTGAAGAAAGCCACTGCCATGCCAGTCTTCAAAAACAGCAAGAAGGAGGACCCAGGCAACTACAGGCCAGTGAGCCTCACCTCCATCCCTGGAAAAGTCATGGAACAAGTCATCCTGGCTGTTGTCTCTAAGCATGTGGAGGACAAGAAGGTGCTCAGGAGTAGTCAGCATGGATTTACCAAGGGGAAATCATGCTTGACTAACCTGATAGCCTTCTATGACGGAATGACCGTCTGGGGAGATGAGGGGAGAGCAGTGGATGTTGTCTACTTGGACTTCAGCAAGGTTTTTGACACCATCCCTCACAGCATCCTCCCAGGCAAGCTCTGGAAATGTGGATTAGATTAGTGAACAATGAGGTGGATTAAGAATTAATGGATAGCAGAGCCTAGGGGGTGGTGATCAGCGGTGCAGAGTCTAGTTGGAGGCCTGTAGCTAGCGAGGTCCCCCAGGGGTCAGTGCTCGGCCCAGGCCTGTTCAATTTATTCATCAATGACCTGGATGAAGGCACAGAGTGCTCCCTCAGCAAGTTTGCTGATGATAACCAAACTGGGAGGAGGAGCTGATACCCCAGAGGGCTGCGCTGCCATCCAGAGGGAGCTGGGCAGACTAGACAACTGGGCAGTGAAAAACCTCATGCAATTCAACAAGGCCAAGTGCAAGGTCCTGCACCTGGGGAGGAATAACCCCAGACACCAGTACAGGCTGGGGACTGACCTTCTGGAGAGCAGCTCTGCAGAGAGGGACCTGGAGTATTGTGTCCAGTTCTTGGCTCCACAGTACAGGAGGGATGTGGAGCTGCTGGAGAGAGTCCAGCGCAGGGCTACAAGGATGATCAGGGGCCTGGAACATCTGCCCTATGAGGAGAGGCTGAGGGAGCTGGGCCTGTTCAGCCTGGAGAAGAGAAGGCTGAGAGGGGACCTGATCACTGTCTATAAGTACCTCAAGGGAGGCAGTGAGGAGGATGGGGCCAGCCTCTTTTCAGTGGTGGCCACCAAAAGGACTAGAGGAAATGGCCACAAACTGAAGCACCAAAAGTTCTACAGGAAATTAAGGAAAAAATTATTGACAGTGAGGGTGACAGAGCACTGGAACAGGTTGCCAAGAGAGGTTGTGGAGTCTCCCTCTCTAGAGATATTCAAAACCCAGTTGGACAAAATCCTGTGCCATGTGCTATAGGTGACCCTGCGTGTGCAGTGCGGCTGGATTAGATGATCTCTAAAGATCCCTCCCATCCTTAAGGATTCTATGATTTCACTATCTTTTCCTGTTGTCTATAGAAATCTCAATTATTCCCTCCCTTTTTTTTTCCCCTAGTCTCTCATTTCGCTTTTGTTTATAGGTTTTTCTTGCAGCAATTGCATGTTCTTCCACTTAACCACTCATGATAACAATGAAGTGGTTAATGGAAATATTCAGAGTCACTGAACAAGTTAAATACTAAGTATGGAAATTAAGCTTCCTATAGCACGAACAGAGAGAAACTGGGACCTCCACAGAGCCATTTACCCTGTCTATCAATTGACTGAAGAGAGTCAAAGCCTAGAAAACTGGTTTAAACAAGACTCTTGAGTTTTAGATCAAAGGATTCCCACATTTATATTGCAGTGCTCAGTAATTGCTGAAGAAATATATAAAGAGGCCTGTGCTTTTTGCTTATGTACATTTCAGAATTACTTAGTAATCATGTATTAGAGATACATTCTTTACTCATCTGAAAGCTTTGGTTCTGCAGGATCACTGGCTCACATAAAAATCTCAGGAGCGCCAAAATCCAACTTACATATTTGACACACCTGATGGAAGAAAAAAAATGCAGGTAGGAACCAGGAATAGAGGCCTGAAAAATAGGCTCATGTAACATGGTAGAGAAAAACATTGACATTTTTGTTTTGCCCAGCAGTCACCTCTGGGAAACTGACTTGTCAAATTCTTGCCGAAAGCATCATTGATGTGCATAAAATTACTCCAGAGGCACAAATTTGCTCATCATATGATGCTGCTTCAATTCATCTCCTCTCAGAGGGCCTTTTTTTGACATAGATGACCTGTTTCTTCAGCATCTCCAAAGACAAACATTCATTTCTGTTTACCACAAGGATAGGAGTGAGCCTGCATGCTCATGTGGCTAACAGATACTACAAATTAGCCCCTAGGCTTTAAGATCTGTTCTTCGTAAGGAATATTTTCTCTGTTGGTGAAAATTGTAACTGTATTGGTATATGAAAAATAAGAAGAACCGATAACTGGGTGCTTTTTGTATTATCAGATAATAAACATAAAAATTTAGACTTAGTTCATTTGCTTGAAAGCTTCAAGTCATTTGATAAAAAATCAGCTAAAGAATTAATAGTGAGTTTAAACGTAATGACAAGATGACAGTGGCAGCTTTGCTATTTCAGACTTCCTGGAAGTACAGATAAGCACATGCTCTTTGTCACCTCAAATTAGATTAAATTCCCCAAAGATATTTGTGTAAAATCCAAAAGCCAGCAAATCTGGCCTTCATGTATTAGGTCAAGTACCTAGACAAGTGGACAGATTTCAAAGTTTCCCAGATAAACTTTAATAACTACAGAGTAGTCAGTTTTGATCAACTAACCAGAGAGCAGGTCCATGTTTTTCATTTGTGATTAAATGCTGCAGTAAATACAGACTAATTCTGAAGGATCCTGTTTTAAAAGTGGATCCTGTATTTCAGCTGACAGAAGAACCTTAACATATAAAACATGGATTTCTTTTTAATCAGAGAACTCTGGACAACCTCTCTAATTAATTTCCTTACAACTTTAAATGAAAATAGAATTTAGGACACAAATATATAAATTTAAACTCCATTTAGCTACTACAGTCCTAGATAGGATCATCATCTTTAATCACTGGATAAGGAAACCTCCTTCATTTAAAGCAAGAATTAGAAAAAAGGACTTTAGAAGTATCTATTGCAGGAAGAATATTGAGCTGTAGACCCTTAGATTTTAAAAACATACAGAAGAAATCAGGAATAAATTTCAGGATAATGTATAACAAACAGTAGGAGAAGGAGGAGGAGAAACTAAAATAAAAGTACAACTTCCTTCCAAGAAATCAGACCATCCAGCTGTCCTGAAGGAGTTATCAGCAAAGCAGTCACTCATTTTGTCTGATTTATATGAAGCAATACATAAGAATAAAGCCCATTTTCAGATTTTCCCCAACATCAATCAAAAATTCTATTTCAGCTACCTGATTCCTGGGCAGGTTAGACTATAAGCTGTTTAAAGAAAGGGGGATGGGAGAAAAGAAAAAAAAAAGCCTTGATAAAATAAGGAAATATATAGGTTTTAGGAGACTAGTATATATAAATATATATAAATAAAGGAAGGAAAAAATCAAAAATATTCTAGAAAAAGCTTCACTTCTGCCAGGATCTCTAAGCAGAGTGCCTCCTAGTCTTCCTCACAGGGGCTGTGTGTGTGTGTGTATATATATATATGTATATGAATATACTATATGTCACTACAGGCTCCAGCTTAGTGCCACCTGCTAGCACTCATAAAGAGTTAGAGGAAGAGAAAACTCATGGTTTCAAGGTGCTTTCCCATCATTTCTTCTCCATCAGTTCTCAATTACTATCCATGAACAGGTCAGTAGCCTCCTAGCTCCACATTTGCCTGAGTCACAGAGAAATGCTATCTCTCATAACACTTCAAAAGAACACCTAAATAAAGTGAAACTATTGGTCTTTAGAGATAAGGGTAAAATAAGGATGTGATTTCCTCAAATGGAAGAAAATATGAGACCTCTTTGTAACACACCCTTCCTGTCATTGGCCTTGCTAAGCTATTAACAAGGACATCCCTTGAATATAGGGACCCATTAACTGAGATCTCTTGATAGATAGTTTTAGGAAGATGTCAGAGTGAATAGCTGATTTGGCAACTACTTAAAGCTGATATTCAGTCTGAGGTCACATACAGCTAACTCTCTGAGCTGAGCATACAGGTGCCTCAGGCACTTCATATAGTTCTGCACCAAATGAAAACCTAACCACTAGCAATTATCTTCCTAAGTGAAAAAAAAATCAATGGTGGAGAGCCACTGGCTTCTGAAGACCCTCTGAAAATCTCTAGCTTTAGGAAGATGGATTGAAAGAGCATGCTGGGATCCAGTGATGTCTAAGGGACAACTTTTGATGTTTTCCAATTTTCATTTGAGTTTTAGTACCACAGTGCCTGCACTCTACATACTGGTATGCATATGGGCTGGATGTTGACGTGTGACAATAGTTCTCTAACCAAGGAAAGACACTGAGGCATAATGGAGGTGTGGAAGCTAATGTATCAGTTCTGGAGAACCACTGTGCTCCTTCAAACCAAACCGTAGGGCTCCAAATGCACAAGACTGGTTATAACCACACTACACAGCACTCAGTTTTACATCTCCCCCAACACCCATGTGGTTTTAAGACACAACATTTTGGAGGTTTTGCAGAAAGCAGTGGGGAGGATATTTGGTTGTTCTTTTTCCCTGTTCATACTACCTGAAATAATGTGAAGGTTATATGTTAGCTCACCATCACTGTGTTTTAGAACTCAGTATTGTGTACCCAGAGATCTTGTGTAAGGGAAAATGTAAGAGGGCAAAGTGCCCTGTGATAGCAGTGAGAGAGTATACAGAGTAATCAGAACCCACCATGGTCCAGTCACATCACTATCATTTTTTGTGTGAAGATCTTGAAGGAAACTAGCCCTCAAACCATGCCTGGACATCACCTTTGGGAATGCAAGGTGTAGCAATCAAAAACAATACCAAAAAGTTAATTAGTAAGCAGTAGTGGCAAATTTGGGCTTTCTTCCTCATCCTCTTTTATTGTCCAAATTAGACACATTCTTTCAGTGTGCTACTGCAGAAAATCACATTGGACATTCCTTCTCATAACCCAGAGCTCTACCTTGAGCTACTGCTCCTGCTGGAAGGCTGTTCCAAAATTTCATTTCCAGCTAGAACCTTTCTAATTTCCAATGTAAATTTGTTGAACTCCTTTTTTGTGTGTGTCTCAGCTTCAATGAGTTGTTTCCCAGCTCATATACAGATACAACATGAACTGCTGTATGAAAAGAATTTAATATTTCTTTGGGATAAAAAACAAACAACAACAACCAAAAAACCCATCTTTTTACTTTCATTTTATAAGACATACTCATTACAGGACTGATCATCCTACTGGCCTTTTCTTGCTCTTTAGAACTTTCTTGAGTGAGAGCAGCCAGACCTATGTAGCCGAAATTACTGTAGCGACAAGCACATTTCAGCTACCTAGCCTGTAAATTTATGATCAAATTCTCCTTTTCATTTCTGATATTTGTCATAAAGCACAAGAAGGGAGACAAAGAAAAAATGAGATTTGGATGCTTTAGGAGTAGCAGAGATTTTTTTTCTTTTTCCTTATACTGTGATTTTACATTTCTAGGTTTACTCCTTCTCACAACGTTCTACTTACTTTATCTTCCTATGACACTCAGAATGTGCCAAAAGGCACTTTGTTTTCCCTTCACACCCCCATGCCTTCCTGTAGCCTTTCGAAGTAAAGAAGCATCTAAACTGCAAAGACATTTTGCAACTGACAAACAATTGCCATCAGTCTTCTTGACTACTAGCATCCCAAATCCAGTGTCTTATTTCCTTTTGATTTTTTCATGATATTCCAAGCTTGATTAAATAAAAATCCTCATATTAAAAGACATAGATTCTTTAGGGTACCACCAGACTATCAATGCAATGCAATTGTTGGGGAATGCCACCTGATACAGCCTGGGGAACTTGCAAATGGAGAGAGATTGGCATACAGCTACAGAGCAGAAAGCAAAATCCCCTGAACACCAAAGTTATTTTATGTCTCTTTCAGTATATTTTGTTAGTTCATATACTTAATAGTGCGCTCTCAACTCAATAGCCACAAAAAGAATTAGCATTTCTAAAGCTTTTTGTGATCAGAGCAACTATTTTTCCTTAAAAGAAGTATTAATTGCAGCTGCCAATCCATTTTGAAATACATTGAACTCAACCTCTGTAAGAGGGATTCATTTTGCTCAAATATTGAATTCACTGTCATTTCCACATGCCAATCCAAAAGGAGAATATCAGAGCTTTATGTAAACGATTTGCCAGAGAATAAATTATAGTGCTCAGACCCAATACCACTGAATTAAAGACCATAGAAAAGGCTGTTGCAGAACTGAAAAATAAGCTTTATGTGCATAGTCATAAAAAAATAGCCCTTGTGCACCATTCTATAAACTACCAGCACTACTTTGAACCAGCAGTGACTCCTTGTCCTTTGATGTTCCCAAGTCACATAAGTCCTTTGAAACAGAAGACTGGGTCGCACTGAATTAAAGACCATAAAAAGTCTGTTGCAGAACTGAAAAACAAGCTTTATGTGCATAGACGAAAGAAAAATAGCCGTTGTGCACCATTCTATAAACTACCAGCATTGCTTGGAACTAGCAGTGACTCCTTGTCCTTTGATGTTCACAAGTCACATAAGTAAGTCCTTTGAAACAGAAGACTGGGTCTTCTGGTATCACAGAATGGTTGAAGTTCAAGAGACCTTTGCAGATCATCTAGTCCAAGCAGGGTCACCTAGAGCATGTTGCCCAGGATGGCATCCATGTGGCTTTTGAATATCTCCCCAGAGGAGACTCCGCAGCCTCTCTGGGCAACCTGTTTCAGTGCTCTGTCACCTTTGCAGTCAAGATGCTTTTTCCCTGTGTTCAGATGGAAGTGAAATTTCCTGTGTTTAACTTTGAGCCCATTGCCTCTTGTCCTAACACTGGCCAACACTGAAAATAGCCTGGGCCCATCCTCTAGACATCCTTTAAGATATTTGTATACACTAATCAGTGTGTGCAAACACAAGACACCCCTCTCAGTCTTCTCTTTTCTAGGCTGAACAGGTCCAGCTCTCTCAGCCTTTCCTCATATGAAAGATGCTCCAGTCCCCCAATCATCTCTGTAGCTCGATGCTGTACTTTTTTCAGTAGCTCCATGTCCCTCATACTGGGGAGCCCAGAACTAACATGGTACTCCAGATGTGGCCTCACCAGGGCTGAGTAGAGGGGGACGATCACCTCCCTCGACCTGCTGGCAACACTCTGCCCAATGCACTCCAGGTCGCAAGGTTTACTTATTGGCCACCAGGACTCCTAAATCCTTTGCAGAACTGCTTTCCAGCAGGTCAAACTGTGCTGGTGCTTGCGATTATTCCTACCCTGCACTTGCTTTTGTTGTGCTAAAGAACCTGCACTTGCTTTTGTTGAATTTTATGACTTTCCTTTCCACCCAGTTCTCCAGCCTGTCCTGGTCTCTGTGAATGGCAATACAGCCCTCTGGTGCATCAGTCACTCTTCCCTGTTTTGCATCATCAAACATTCTATCTGGACTGGAAAGATATGAGTGCATGATCTGCTACGGACTTCTGAATCAATTTCTTGTAGTGGGATTCAGGCCCAGGTTCTAACAATTATTTGTGTCTGCTGTGCAGATGGCTACATGGAAACCAATCCCATTACGGCCAGTGGAGATCTATTTGATATAGTTAGTGGACTTTCAAGAACTGGACAGCCGAACACACCTCTGTGAGTGATCACACCTATCTATAACAGTGAGACAAACCACTAAGCTCCACTGGCAATTTTGACTTGACCTCCGCTGATCATAACGGGATCCTTGACACTTGCTTCATGTGAAGGCATGCACAATGCAGAAACTTTAATTCAGGTGCCAGGATTTAGAGCCAAGTTAGACTTTGCAGTCATATAAACAAGAAGACATGTAAATAACTAGATCAATACACTTAGCTGAAATTGGTTATCCATCTGTAAAAATGGAGGTATTGACACTTTCCTAGCACTTGAGGACAAATACATGAGATATCAAAAAAAAAAAAAAAAAAAAAAAAAAAGAAAGAGAAAGGGAAAGGAGCCATAAAATCTCTACAAGAAAGTCAACAAGAGAACAAAACCAGCTCTTCACAGAGGTGCAATGTAGGAGGATGAGACACAATAGGCATTAGCCGAAACAAGAAAGGCTCAAACAGGACATAAGGAAAATCTCTGGCAAATCGTTTACATAAAGCTCTGATATTCTCCTTTTGGATTGGCATGTGGAAATGACAGTGAATTCAATATTTGAGCAAAATGAATCCCTCTTACAGAGGTGAGTTCAATGTATTTCAGAATGGATTGGCAGCTGCAAAAAAGCCTTTGGGGTGTGATTTAATGTGACAAAAGCCCAGGACACAGTAGTTTTCGCCACTGCCAGAACAGACAGACAAGACACCAGGTGCTTCAAATTTAGCTTTACTGAAACACAAATCACACTCTCCTCAAACAGTGTACTGGAAAAATCCTTTTGAATGGAATTTTTGTGTCAGTATTTCCCCTTCCTTCTTATGTTACTAGCCTCCACAGGTATTAAGGGAGATTACAGGTGCACCTGTTTACTCACCTCAGTCTCATTATTAACATTATTTTCATTTGAGTATTTGGTGTAAGACAAATTCAAGTCCCTATGGCTAGTATTTATATTAGCTGTTCTGCACGTGCATCATCTTTGACATATTTGCAAACACCCCCAAGCACACAGAAGAGTGCTGAGTCCAGAGGCATAAGAGCGTGAGCTGGCTTTCACTCTCCTTCCGAGCATCAGCAGCATTTCTAAAACATGTTTTAACAGGTGCCAACATGAGCGAAAATAATCAGCTGCCCTCAGCTATATCCTGATGTAACAGTTAGAAGGCCATAGTTTTTACACATGCGCTGGGAAAGTGTGAGCAAAAAATGTCATGAAATTCTACTATACCAGTCCCACAGTAGTTTCATAGAAGTCACAGATTATTGGGTTGGGAGGATCTCCTCATATCCTGTTATCTTGCCATACCCTGTCCTGAGACAGCAGCATCTCTGTCTACGTTGCTCTTAAAGATGTTTGCGTGACCTATTCTTAAATAAGCCCATGGACAACTTTGCTGAGATGATCCATGTAAGGTATGTAACACATACACATACACACACAGTATATTGTGTGCTCCCTCTTCTATCCTGTCCCTGAGCCGGGCCAGTTCTCTCCCTCAGCAGTGCAGTGGGTACCACCAGGGCTCCCTCCTGGCCCTCTCTGCAGTGACTGCCCAGCATTGCCCCTGAGCTGCCGTGCCCAGACCTGCACCCAGCGCAGCAGCAGCGGCCTGACCGCAGCGAGCAGCGAGCCAGAGAACGACTCCAAGTACAACTCCCTACCTATCACATAGTCCCAGGACAGCAACTTCGTCAGGTCCAGGTTTCCCTCACTTCCTTATGTAGGTGACATCACTGCCCAGATCCTTAGCAAAACCACTACTACCAAAAATCAAGAGAAAATCTTCATTTATCATTTACTCACAAAACTCACCTGAGGACATGGACTTGGAGAGGACTACTAATGACTTGGACTCTATTATACCTACTATATCTACTAAGTGTCTAATATATGGCTAGACCTCTCATCCTTTTGCCACTGATGATAGCAAACAGTCCAACTATAATTACCCTATTTCATGAAAACCGAAGCAGAAAAGACATTTAATATTTCTGCCTTCCTAGCCTCACTGGTGAATGAGTAGATCTCTCTGCCTTTTGGATATCCATAGAAGTATTTTTATATTCTTACTGCTAATGTATTTATTTTTTATTGTATTGTATATTACTTTGCAACTACTAATTGCTCAGTAATAGTCTCAATGCATCTTCAGAAAGTGTGCTGAATTGGGACTACCTTTGCAGGTGAGACAAAAATGAGATGGAAGAGTAACATGAGGATATTTTGAGTTTCAAGAAATTAATTTATCAACCATCTGCATGGGGCTCCTAAAAAAGGGAAAGAGCTGAGCCCCTGGGCTCCCATTTATCACCATTATGGTGAAAAAATGAACTGAATTAAGCTGCCATGACAAGGATGGGTTTGAATCCAAGAGCTCCTGAGCCTGTAAACCACCCACAGCAGGTGCCTCTGCCCCATAGTTTTTATACAGAGATGTGCACTGAGGCAAGATGTTCCTGTATGTCATGCTGGAAACCAAAGCCTAGTGATATCAACAGGTAATCAGGTTATCACTGAGCTTTGTAGGTCTGGCATCGGGCCCAAGAGGAGATGGAGAAGTTTTACTTCATTTTTTTTCCACCTCCTCCTTTCTCTCCTGATTGTGTAAGCAGTTTTTGAAAGCACTAGTACACATGAGTAAGGACTTCCAGAGACAGAAATGGAAGACTACGAAGCATGTTTAAAGAGACTAAGAGCCTCTCTCATCCTTCACAAGCTCACTCCTCATAGTTCCCTAAATCCTGGGCTGCAAAGACATTATTGGCAAGCCCCAAACTGCAACCCATCTCTACACCTCATCCATCACATGTTCTTTGAAGAGATATATTACCACTCACAGGTTTTTCCTCTCTTACTTTGATCCCTATGTCTATCTACTGACAGAAAAGAAATTATTTCAAGCTAACTCATCCTACTACCGTACCAAAATAAATTTTGAGTTACCAGCAGACATTTTTATTATTGTATGGAACTTTAACTTCTTTTTTGTTCTCTTTATCAGTCTTTAATAGGCATGGCTACGATGCCTTCTTTTCTGCAGACCAAAAAGCTGTAAAGAATGGAAGTTAAGCCTCCTGTGAAAAGATTCGCATCTTTGCTCGAAGTAGGTCTAGGAGTACTGACACTTCCAACCACTTCAATGGGGGCAAAGGTTGCATCAGCACTGAATGCTCAACACCCCACCCTCTGCCTTTGCCCCGAACCAGGATGAAGCCTACCTCTCAGAATCCTCTCAGTCAGTCAATAAATATCTGTTTCTAGGAAGATATACACGTAATATTTTTCAAAACTTTTATGAAAAAGCTCTAGAAAAATAAAGAAACTAAACAAAAATCCATGAAGCCTCTCAGGCATTAACAACATGAGTTTTAAGGCATTTCCTATAAAACACAAAAGGACAAAGATTATAAAACACTGCAGCTACTGATCTGATCAACACATCTAATGCAATGTTCAGTTTTCCAGAAATGGAAAATAATGGACTACAATTATTAATGATGTAATGATGTAAAGGTCAACTGCCAATCCTAGAGTGAACAGAATAGATACTTCTTGTTAGGTTACTGGTAGGATTTTTGTAGAGCTCCAGTTCCTGTGGAAGTTTGAATGTAATTTCAAAATGAGTTTTCAAAAATTTCAATACTTCAAAAACTTTTTAAAGTTGCTGCCATAATCAAGATCAATAACATACTTAGTGAAGTATTAGGTGTCCAAAAATTTACATTACGGGTCCACCTTAGAAAGCACTACCAATTGATTCAGATGCTGCTTTGAAAATCTCAAGCCTTCACTGAAGTTGCAGAGTGCCACATCTCTGCTTTTGGTACTTCATAATGCTTCAGCCTCTTTGATACTAATTAGATTTTCCTAAAGAGTAGGAAACAAACATTATCAGATTTTACAACAGTATCACCAAAGTAACATGAAATCAGCTAATTAAATCTGAAATGGGTGAATTGGTTAGCATGCTTTGTAATGGAACTACTAAAACAAAAAAACAACCTACACAGTGACCTCAAATGTTACCATTGGTTCCGACACAGCTCTCAGAGTCTCAGAGTAGGTAACTGGTGAAAATTGCTAAATGTCTCCATTGGGACCCAGTGCACATCAATTTTCCTAAGATATCTAAAAATCTTTAAAAATTCTGGAAGTCCTGCGTTTCCAGGCTAGTGAGGTACTCCAGAAAATTCTACTCCTGGCTTGGATTAATGACCTTTCAAATCCAGGATATAAATTCAGCTTTACCAAAAAATTGTTTCTAACAGCAATTACCAGCTGAAGCAAAGTGAATTAGTTTTAATTCATCATCTAGAAAGCCAAATTCAGAATTACCAAGCTACCACCTTTAATCCTCTCCTGTTCATAATACTAGCAGATGGCATCAGGCACCAGAAGGACAAGAAAACACTTACAACACTTC
>NW_010587975.1:240938-251769 GCF_000705375.1 Tinamus guttatus
ACTGTGAAGGCCGAGGGCCACAGGTGCAGATCACGCAGTGAGCCCTATGTGGCATCTCATAATTAACACAAGGTGTCAGCACACAGACGAACAAGACCTAATTAAGGTCAATAAAATAAAGTGTGTGTGTGTGTGTGCGCAGGTGTACACAAAGAGAAAAAAAAATAAATATAAAAAAAATCAGTCTCCAAGGATGGAAATTCCACAGCCCCCCTGGACAACCTGTGCACCAGTCCTTAAATACTTTCAAAGCATTTTTTCCCCTTCTATCTGATCAGAACTTGCCTTGCTGCAACTTGTAGTGTTGCCCCCAGCCTTCTGCTGCATGTCTCTGAGGAAAAGCTGATCGTCTTTCTTACAAATCTCCTTTAGGCAATTCAGTTCTCCCTTAACCTTCTTTTCTCCAGGCTAAACTAATTTTGCTTGCTCAGTATCTTCTCATACACCATGTGCTCCAGCCCCTTAACCATCCTGGTGCCTGGAATAGATTCTGCCTGTTTTCTCCTGTGTGCGTTTTACTGGGAGTCCCAGACTGGATAGAGTTACCTGCAAAGCCTCACAAGCACCAGACAGAAGGGACACATGACTTTCCTTACTTGGTTGCCTACAATCTTGCTAGTGCAGGCCAGCATGTGCTGGTCTTCATCCTCACAAGGGCGTGCTGTTCACCCACATTTACCTTGTGTTTTCTCCCCAGTCTGGCTAAAAGGATCCTATAGTAAATCCAGTCAGAAGCTTTTCCGAAAGCAAGACGAAACTTTGGTTCTGCTAGCACTTCAAGCCCTTTTACGTAGAGCTGCTTTTGAGTCAGTTCCCAGCTCATAGTGGTGCATAGGGTTACTCTATCCCAGCTGCAGCTGCACTTTGCATTTGTCTTTGTTGAACTTAAGTAGGTTTCCATCAGACCATCCCATCAGCTTGTCTAGTCCCTCTGAATGACAGCTCTGTCATCCAGAATGTCAACCATTCCTCTCAGTAGCACCACTATAACCTTGCAGATCCCTGCCTCAAACATCCTCTACTATGTGTTCCCTGTCCCCAAAGCCCTCAGAGACATGGGGAGGCATGAGCACAGTCTTGCCAGTAAAGACCAAGGGAAAGAAGACATTAAGTACTTCAGGCTTTTCTGTGTCTTTCCCCACTAAGTCATCTGCCTCATTCAGATTTCTACCTACATAACACATTTCTCACACCATTATCCTGGCTATTTACTTCCACTATACTTACAAAGCAAAAAAATGCAACACAATTCTCAGTGTGCCACCATCCAAATGTCACTGAAATATGTGATACTAAAACCAAGATAAGAACACAGACTTGCACTGCCAGCTTTGACATTTGAAAAGCTTTAAATCTTTTAGCAGCATTAATTTCAGATCAAAAAAGATAACAATATTTAATAGTGGTATAAAGATTGTAACTAGTATATATTAGTGGTGCTTCTTAGATCATGTGGCCAAATTCTGCCTAAAAGGTGGCTTTGGTAACTTGTCAGGAGGCAGAGAGACTGCTTTTGATTTGTATATACTGAAGAAGATTGGTGAATCATCTTTCATTACAAGCCAGCTTCAGGAAGAAACCTGTCTTCAGCAATGCCTTTGCTCCTCCAAGAACTCTGTTTGCACTTATTCATTCATAATATTCATTAGAAAGTTATGTCCCTCATCAACCATAGGTCTTAGTCATCCGGCTTACATTCATAGCACTCATGAGAATGTTGCTAGACCTGTATCCTCTGATGTCCAAGCCCTAAAGAAGATGTTCAGCAACCATGATGAGTAGACATCATAAACACGTAATAAGGGAAAGTAATTTGTTACTGTGAAAAGCATGAAGAGCTCTGCCTGTTAAACAGGGATTAACTTAAAGGTGGGGGGTAAGTTCTTGAATGGAAAGCAAATTGTTACTGAAGAGCTAATTAACCTGATTAGACAAAACTAAAAGACTTTAATTTCAAGTCAGATACATATAAGCTAGAAACAAAGGCAGTTTCTAGGATGGTTTAGCAATGGACAATCAGTCAAGAAAAGCAAATGAGAACTGGGTGTTTTTGTAAATGATACAGTCAGGATTCAGCGGCTATAACAGACATCAGACAGTGTAGAAATCTCTTTTGGCCTTAAAAAATAAATCTACACATCTACAGAGATTAAATCAGGAAAGGCTCTGTATTCTATCCTCTATATGCAGTGGAAGGTAGTAAGTTGAGTAGAAAGGCTTGCATTACAACAGCCCATCTTGTTAATCATTGCCCACAATGATCCTAGCACACTGCTGTGCTCAAATTATATAGAGTTCATTATACAGCTGAAATACAGTACATTTTTTTTCATACACAGGGTAAAATAAGTTTAGAGAGCAGAATCACTGGCAGACCAAGTGATCATAAAAAATAATAGCAATCAAAGAATGTATCCAACCCAGATTTAATATAGGTGCAGTCTGTTTGTGAGCTGCGAACACAACGAAGCCATGCTACTATTGCACTTGCACTTGGAGCTGCCCACTTCATCTCAGGCGCTTACTGGCAAGCACTGAAGACTTAAGCTGTTTGCTCGGTAAGCTTGCATTTATATAAGATTAATGATTTTTGATTCTTGGTAACTGAAGGAAGCGACTTTTGTTGTTGTTGTTAAACTCCATTTCTCTTTTCAAGGCATCTGTGTCCTGGAAATTTCAACTGGCAATTTGCTTGAAACAGAAGTTACACAGATCAGCAATTCCTAGACTGTAACCTATGAGCTGGTTCAGAGAACTGTAGTAAACAGCAGAAATTACTAGCACATCTACTTCATACAGCTATGCTCAGAGCCATGGGAGAAAGCAGGAGCACTGACAGTGGCTGAGCTGCATGTTTATGATGAGCTATTAGCATTCATTCACTAAGAAACAAAGCTATCCATAGAAATACAGTTTTGTGAAACACAATTGGCAAGTTTGACTTTGAGCTGATTACATGCTACAAAGATGCAGCTAGAACCAATTGTCTCTACTGGGTTCATGTTTTTTTTTTTTTTTTTTTTTTTTGCAATTAGATATCAGATTACTAAAAACAGTTCTGCAGAGTGATATTTAGTGCAGCTGCAGCTGGAGTACTGTGTGCAGTTCTGGGCTCTCCAGTACAAGAGGGATGTGGAGCTTCTAGGGTGGGTCCAGCATAGAGCAACAAAGATGATTAAGGGCCTGGAGCAGCTATCGTATGAGGAAAGACTAAGTGAGATGGGCCTGGTTAGCCCAGAGAAGAGAAGACTGAAAGGGGATCTGATCAACATGTACAAGAACATTAGGGGAATGTAGGCAGGATGGGGACAAACCCTGCTGAGTGGTGGCCAGTGACAGGACAAGGGGTAATGGGCACAAATTGAAACACAGGAAGTTCCACCTCCATGTGAGGAAGAACTTCTTTCCTGTGAGGGTGACAGAGCCCTGGAACAGGCTGCCCAGAGAGGTTGTGGAGTCTCCTTCTCTGGAGATCTTCCAAACCCACCTGGATGCCACCCTGTGCCACGTGCTCTAGGTGTCCCTGCTGGAGCAGGGGGGTTGGACTAGATGATCTCTAGAGGTCCCTTCCAACCTCAGCCATTCTGTGATTCTGTGAAGATGTTTATAAGAACGAACATGCTCTGCTCAACACTAGTACATCAGTGCTGTATGATGCGAGATTTATTACTTGTTGTCTTTGAGTCAAGAGCCCTTCATGGAGTCATCCTGCTGGCAAAGGACCTTGTGCAGAGCTGCATCCTCTCTTCACATTTTTGGAAAGTTTTAATCAGTAACTGAATGAAGGTGGGGTGTAGAGGAAGAGGGGAGAGCACATTGTTCAGCAGCACCTTGTAAGGTCCAAGCATAGTTGGACAATTGGAGTTGTGCATGAGTGCTTAAGTGCTTACTGCAGAGATGCACCTGCAGTGCAAGTGTGCTCTCCTCTTGCTCAGCCCTCCTACGTTTCAAAGGGCAGCAGCACCTCAGTCACTGCCGCTGCCAGCCAGGACAAAACATTTACCTGCTTCCTCCCTAATCAATTCACCTGGGCCCCTCCATCAACCCATACTCCCAATATACATGACACTGTTTCAGCAAATGCTTTAAAATATGCTTTTAAGAATATATGCATAAAGTCAAATATAGTAAGGAATCTGGGCTCAGTCATAGCTCAGGTACATAGCTGGCCAAGGGGAAGACCGTTAAACTTGTTACATTTGACTTATTGAAAATACTTTACTGACAAATTTTAATGTTGATTAATGTTAGACTATTTGTATGCTTAAATGACTGCTCTGGATGCACTTTTCCCAAGTAACTCTTGACCAGGCCACCTATTTCACTCTCTGTTTGGAGGCTGAAGCTGAGAGCAAACACATTGTAAAAGGAGCTGCAGACAAAGAATGAAGAGTAGGTTTGGGGGGCAACATCTTGAAAAAGCATAACTCAATTCAAATTGGGAATACGTAGAACAAGGAAAATGTGACTAGGATCCAAAAAGGACAATTGCATCATAAAAGAAGTGAGTAATTATATGATCCTCTTATGTAATCATTATTCATTTACCTAATTTCCTTGAAACAAGGTGTAACATTGAAGTCTTCAAAGAAAAATAGGAGCACGACAGCTTAAAATTATCCTTTTCTATTTCTTTTTTCTCCTCCAAAGGAAGCATCATCTGGCATGAATTTCCCTCCTTTCTGCACAACTGATACCAACCCTGTAATACTAGGAGAATCTCATTCACCCAACTTGTAGTATGGTGAGATGCTCCTTCATCAGAGCCACTTCACAACACTCCACTGCGATGAATACTATTGCACATTACAAGTCAGACATTAACAGCTTCCACCATGTTTTTTCCTGTTTGAAACAGGAGAGGTCTAGAGTCAATATTAGATGGTCTTGGTTGCATAACCAGGACAAGTAAACACATTTGAAATTGTTGTTGGGTCAGCTAGAATGGGGATGGGCAAGGAAAAACAAAAGAGACAAAAAACACATAACACAACCAAAAAAAAAAAAATTACAGCACAGGACAAGCATTCTGAAAAAGTTTCATTACTTTCCCTAAATACCCCTGAAGCATTTAATATAAAAGCTAGACAACCAGCTGAGACTGCACCTTCAGTTACAGTTGATGTAAAGTAAATGAGCAGTATTCTCTCCATGATTTTACTTGCTTTTCATTTGCCTAAAAACTCATAAAAACAGCTCCAGAATAAATAAACTTCCTGAGCTCTGACCCAGACTCCTTTTGGAAAACATGTAGGAACAGTTTCCCCTGTAGCCATGGACCTAGGATGCTGGTGCTCTCTCCTGGTTGTATTCTTCAAGACCAGAGTGAGAATATAAGTGTGTTGTTATTTTTACCACAAGCTTACTATTTTGCTCTTGGTTGGACACTGTGAAAAGCAGCTCAAGTTATATTCTTGTCTGGTTGAATTTTATGTGCTTCTTCATTAAATAAAGATAACAATACATTATGTTAGTGTGATATACTGTTCCTGTGCAAATGGGATTTGGGATGAACCTACTTCCACCACCTCAACACCTTTCATCCATTAATAGGAGTAAGAACAATACTGAGGTAATCTGTGCTGTTGTTGCTCATCCGCAGTCTCAACACAGGCATTTTCTGTTCCACCATCCATTTTAATTCCCAGATACTTCTTTATAGAAGTATATATATGAAGTATATATATGAGATATGAAGAAAAAGAAAAAAGACAGTTACAAGATACATGTCATACTCCAGTTTCAGCCTAGGAAAGGTTAGGACTTGTTCAGTGTAGGCAACTCACTGATTAGTACCAAAGGACTAATCTGCCGATGCCTGATGAATAATATTGTCATCTCTGAGGCTCATCTCCAATTTTTTAAGTCGTTATGCATCAGTTTCCATGAGATATGAAGAAAAAGAAAAAAGTCAGTTACAAGATACATGTCATACTCCAGTTTCAGCCTAGGAAAAGTTAGGACTTGTTCAGTGTAGGCAACTCACTGATTAGTACCAAAGGACTAATCTGCCGATGCCTGATGAATAATATTGTCATCTCTGAGGCTCATCTCCAATTTTTTAAGTCGTTATGCATCAGAACACAAAACAATAAACAAACAGAAAAGCAGTTTGACTGCAAATGGAGGGAGAAAACCCATTTCTTGATAGAACTTAATGCTTTATCATAAGCTGGTTTTGCCAGTGCTGTGCTGCAGCGATGCTCCCCATGCCCAAGTTGAAACAGTATGAACATATCAACGACAAGGACTGAGGACTCCAATGTGGCTTAGCTAGGTATTCGCTGTAAAAGACATCCTGGGCATATTGCTAATAAAGGCAGCAGCAAGCATGAGTCCTTAGACTAGATGCCCTCCTAGTTTGGCTGTTTGCTCACACTGACTTTGTTTTGTACTGCTCCAATAATCTCTCTCCAGGAGATGTGCTTAGAACTGAGTTAGCCTGAGCACCATGGAAACAGGCCAGGTGGTGGCATCTGGCCAGGAACCAGCCCTTGCTTGGCCCACTGTTATTATTCAGACCGGTGCAGCTCAGCTGCACAAGCACAGAACAGAGCCCCGGGAGGCAGCGCCATGAGTGCGACACCCTTGTTGGGGTTATGGACGAGTCTGCCTGATCTTTCTTGCCTTGGCTTAATTTGCACAAAAAATAATTTGATGAGGATAGGCATCAAGTTTAGAATTACCGGAATCACACACAAAGCGTCTACTACTTTCTGTGGACTGTTTTGGACATTTGTTTGTGCTAATTCTCTTACCTGTTTGCACTGCTGTCATTTACATTCAGAAAAATCCCAAACACAGTATGCAAGAGTCAGGACTGGCTGGTATCAGAAACTCACTGCAAAGGCTTTCCAAGTTAACATTTATTTCTATCTCTGCAGAAGCATCAGGAAGTTGACTTACGCATTGCCAGGGATGTTCACTATAGGCACCTCAACATACAAATTCCATATTTTTGATATGAAGTATATACAGTCTGAGCAAGCAAGTATGTGGTAACATGAATATGGGAAAGGAGCTACAAAATACAGACAAGGACTAAAAACAAAATAAATCAATAAAACAGTGAGGCTGTTTTGTCTAATGCAGTGGGAAAATATGTGCGTTTCCCATAATCAGCAGAGTACCTAATAAAGTTTGTAAGAATGACTCCACTCTGCAGGGCGCTAGGACATGTGAGAGAGCTAGGAGATGGATGTGTACCTCCTCCAGTTTATGTCTGCATAGTACAGATTGCACAGCTCATATATAACCAGATGATCCTGTTCTAGGACAGCAGGTGCTGAAGAAAACTGCAAACTAAAAAGCTTCATTCCAGGAAGCAAACACTGATGTTGCAGCTTGTTTCTCAGCTTTAAACAGCCCCACAATCTGCTTGAAGGTCACTGGCAAAATAAACACCAACCTCGGTCATCAGAGCTGATTCTAGTCATTTATAAAATCAACAAGTAGATACACACACACACAGACTAGTCAAGCACATTGTCAGTTTCCCAGCAAGGCAGACACTCTTTGGTCACAAATTAGCAGCTTTACTGTGTTACCTATAGTTAAATCCTTCTCCCCAGTCACCACTCAGACATCCTTAATGCACTCTAGGGGTGGGGTGGGAGGAAGACTCTGGTTATCAAAACAGTACTTTCCCACAGATCGTTGCTTTGGGTTCTGCTTGTCCTGTTTCAGAGATTATAGTTTTTAAAATACACTCAGACAGCTTTGAGACTCAGTTAGGTTCAGTGTGGTGCTTCAGTACTCCCTGTGTTTAATCTGAAACACCCTGAGGAGGCAGATACTTATGAGCCTGTTCAATTTAGTCTATTGTTTCCTTATAAAACAAGTAATCAGAAAATCAACCACTGCCCCTTGCAACTAGAAGCTGCTGGGTTTAACCTCAGTATTGAGCAACATACTCTAAAGCTGTCTGCATGTGTAAGCAAGGCTGGCACCTTTATGATGGCCATCCACAAGCCATGAAATTCAGTGCACCAATACATTTGAAGATATTAAACCCCCACCATAAAATGTTTGCCAGAGACAAACATTGGATATTTTTTCACACCTGATAGTATCAATAAACAAGAAGTAAACACATCATTTTGACTAGGAAGTTTGTGTTGTTTTTCAAGCAAGAGACCAAAAATTGCAGAGGCTGGTTGAAAGTGAGCACTCTTCTGTTAAAGGATATTTACACTGGGGGCGGGGGGAATAATTTTTATGGTTACCTTCCTCTATTCTGAGAGAACAGAAGGGGAAGCCTTGCTAGAAATATTCACTAGCCTGGAATGGGGAAAGGAGGGAAGGAAGGAAAGTCTTATGCACATCACGGAAAGCGAAACACCTGGAGCTGGGAAAGCTTCATGACACTTGTATAATCAGCTTTCTAATTAAAACAAGAGACTTTACCTTC
Organism: Tinamus guttatus; assembly: GCF_000705375.1. The sequence continues at coordinate 249,349 of NW_010587975.1, forward strand.
TACTTAATCTAACTGCAGAACAGTGCTTCTGCTGACTTGCATGTTAATGTGAGGTTTTAAGTATATTTTTGTTTGGAAATCTAATACCTGTACAGATTACTCTCCCTCTTCAAGAGTACACAAAATCCAGGGCTTACCCTCCTACAGCAAGAACAGCACAGACAGACTTTTCCTTCCTTTCTCCCAAGAGCAAAGTTTCTTTTGAAACTGCAGGGCACTACCCACATTCAATAGTGCTGTGGGGGCACAGGGTGTCATCTCAGATAGCTGTGCTATAAGACTATTAAATACAACAAGTATGATACAGCAGTAGCTATCCAGTTTAAGTCCACCCTTCCATGGCTTGACAAATCCTCAGCATCCTCAGATGCTTTATTACAGCTTTTATCATTGCTCTCCCCCAGCCTGTCCTCAAGTATTTCTGGCTGCCTTAGGAGGCATCCTTAGGAGAGCCTTAGGAACATCTTAGTCGGCTTTCTCATTCCACTCCCTTCTGCAAGAGGATCTCCCGTATTTATCTTTATAAAAGTGAGTTCAACTTCCATTTTTACAGACCACATCAGTGTTCAGAGTTCACTGCTGTGGTGCTTTTGCTGTGACATGGTAAATGAGTTTCAGAGGAAAACATCCTTTGATTGCTGCATGATCTTGCCTCATAGAAGAGCAAGAGACCAATAAGGCTACAGTCAGCCACCCATGCCTTGGGATGAGAGTGGGGTTCAAACCAATGCAACCTGACACTTAATTCTTTCCAAACTAACCTAAAGCCTCTGCTCAGGAATCTCATAAAAATCCTTTTCACTCTCTATTCTTGTGAATATTAACTAGTCAGAAGATTCACATAGGAACAGTGTAATAAGACATTTATTAAAAGTGCTGTCAGTTACTATTAAGACTTAAAATCTAATATTCTTTTTAAAAGGCATCTAGTTAAAAGAAAAAGAAAAAAAAAGCTATCTAAAAAACTTTCTTAACACCATGGTTAGACACATGACCTGCAGTGCTCTATGAAATGTTAGACCAGCTATGTTGATTCGGAGGGAATAGTTCAAGTCCAAGATCCACCATCTTCATTGCAGAGGAAGAACTGCTGGAGGCTCTAAAAGAGACACCTGCAGGTACCTGAAATAGAAACAAAGTCACCAAGAATACAATTTGTCTGGCAAATACAAATATCCTGCCTACATTTTTGAGCAATGCACAATGTGGAAGAGAGAAGTCTCATCCTTCAAAATTGCAAAGGGACTATAATCCAGTACACCTGCACACCTATAGATATAGCAGAATCTACTGTTCTGGTAGGAAAGTTTCTCCTCTCAAGAGGCTGAGAGGTACCTCTTTAGCATTAGCTTCTGTTCTTGAAGCTGACCACTATGAGAAGTTTGGCAGCTACAGAACCTGTGTGCAAGCTGCTGAGACCTGACTAATCCAGAGTCTTCTTGTGCCCATGACCTCTAAGTTATATGACATTAGCATCCCAGTTACTTACTTTGAGAGCTTGTACTTTTCCTTAATTGCTTGCAGTTGGCAACGGGGAGCATCAAGGCATGCTTTATGTAGGTCAGTCAGGCAAGGCACTATCTCACTTAGTGAATACCCAGTAAACGCAGCAAGTGATTCCGGCTGGTCAGAGGAGAAAGGCCAGAGTTATTTGTTTCTGGCAACATTCAGCTAGGAGATACATTTCCTACAGAAGAAGGAAGGATCTTGGCTACATCCCTTCTCACTTCAGATTCCTTGTTTAGAGCTTGAAAGGATTAAAAAGTATCTGCTATCAGCGTCACTCAAGGTCTTTGGTGATGAGAAGTATGACCAGAAGCTCCTACTCCTCTAAACAAAGGAGAGTTTGTTGCATATATCACCTTGCTTCTGGTCTCTGCTCCCTGCTAAAACTATTCCTCCAGCACAGAGCTGACATGACTACCAAAGAGTGCACTCATTCACTCGTTCAAATAGTCCAATAAATTCAGAAACAACCACCTCTCCTAGGATTTGGGGCTTTGCAATACATACCTCCAACGTATTCTGTCTACATCTCAGCCTAGTTCTAATGGCAGTATGAAATGCTTGACTTTCATTAGCATGCAGGTGTTCTTACCCAGAACCGCCTGTTCACTGTATAGTTTGCTAGACAGTAGGCTGCTGCAGCAGTTTGTGAAGGAAGGTACTTCAGAAATGGATCAGCTTCAAGGAGACTCAGTTCTGCAAGATACTGAACAAAATAATAACAAAAAAGATGTTTTTCAAACAAGATAGGTCAATATATGCGCATTTAAACTGGTGGTTGATGTTTTCAGTTTCATGCAAAAAAAACTTGTATTACATATTTGGTGGGAACTAGTAGTAGTCATGAATTTGAAGTGGATTTCCATTCTTGTTGATTTGATCATAGAAATACTTCCAGTCTGTTTCAGAAGCAAC
>NW_010587975.1:255894-287235 GCF_000705375.1 Tinamus guttatus
ACGGGAGGGGATGGACGGGACGGGGTCGTCATGGAGAGCCGCGGGCGCCGGGCGCGTCGAGGGAAACGGGAGAGTCCCGCCTGCAGCATCAGCGGGGTTCGGGCCCGCTGGCGCCCAGCAAGCCGTTATGTGGAGGGGTTGCTCGTTCTTTCAAGTGGGAAAAGGAGCTACCCGGTGGAATTGCACAACTGGTGCACAACTGAAATTGCCCAGATTTAGCCCAATCAGGTGCTGACTGATCAGCAGGTTTTCACTGCTTCCCCCTAGTCTTCCTGTGTCTGGAAGAACCAATAACCAATAGATAGGGCAAAGTTAAACTGGTTTAAAAAGATAATCTCTCCCAAGGTAAAGAATAACTTGCCATGAGAGACTAACCTAGCTTGCTTGATCTCATTGACCTTCATGAAACTTCATCAATCTCAAAAGCAAGAGGGAATATGTGGGAGGTGGAACATAAACCACGACGGTTACAGCAGTGTGGGATTAAAACACTTTGTTGGGTCAGATCATATGAAAAGAGCAAAGACAAAACAAGGTAAAACTAGCAGGAAGCACTGAGTATGAGAAAGAACTGATCTTACACTGGTCCTTTCCCTGGAGAGAAAGGCCGAGGAAAGCCTGGTAGCAACAGAAAGAGCAATTTATTCAGAGAGGACATCAAGAAAGCCGAAAGATTTAATATCTTCCAGCATTCATTTCCACCGAGAAGATGCTAGTGGCCAGGAGGCTAGCATGATGCCAGCAGTAGGAAGGAAATTGAAAACTTTTAAATATGGAAGGAATGGGCATGAAGGAACCAGCTAAACTTGGTAATTTTCTCCTGATGCTCTTAAAGAATTTGTTGATAAAAACTCAGAGCTGCTAATTCTCATCGAGAGAGCTCTGTCAGGACAGGCAAGTTGCAATAGAAAGGTAAATAGAAAAGCTCATCTTGGAAAGGGGAAAAGAGTCTAGTCCGACTAACTTGAAATCCCAGAAAAAAAATATCAGACCAAAGAATCAGTTATCGAGAACCGCTCACTATAAACATCTGCAATATAACAAGCAGGTGTACAAATAACAGCAGCAACTTGCTGAAGACAAATCTGCAGAGAAGGAAGAAGCGCAGGGTTGGACAGAGCCTGTGTAAATGCAGGATGGGGAATGACTGGATAGGTAGCAGAAATGTGAGGAAAAATCACAGGGATATAGTGAATATCAGACTGAGTATCTGAGCCAGCTCTGTCATGCCTATTCTAGGCTGAATAAACCCCCAAATATTGTGGGATTTCCCTCTCTGCATGTCTGTAAGAACAAGATAGGGAAAATTCTGTCAGACAAGTCTCTCTCTTGGGCAGAGCTGTGGTAACTGCTTGGATATTCTCTAGTACTTTGATTTTATGACTAAAATGTAGCAGCTCTGATCCAAAATTTGCCTGCATCAAGCAGAGTCTTATGCCAGACATTGTTTTACAATCGTTACAATCCAGGGCATGTTAAGGTATATATATATATATATTCTCTAAGGCTACTTAGCCGTTTTTCCTTTCCTTTCCTTTCCTTTCCTTTCCTTTCCTTTCCTTTCCTTTCCTTTCCTTTCCTTTCCTTTCCTTTCCTTTCCTTTCCTTTCCTTTCCTTTCCTTTCCTTTCCTTTCCTTTCCTTTCCTTTCCTTTCCTTTCCTTTCCTTTCCTTTCCTTTCCTTCCCTTCTCCTCTCCTCTCCTTTCTTTTCCTTTCCTTTTCCTTTTCCTTTTCCTTTTCTTTTTTTTTAAGCCCTGCCCTGTCCTCATGACAGCAAGGTTATAGCCAGGTGTAATAACGGAGCTGCCGCAGCTGGGATGGGGGTGAGTGTGGGTCATGGGTGCAGCAGGTTGCAGAGCATCCTTCCTGTATCCTGTGCCCTTCTCTGTCTTTCACGTCACCTTAAACACTGAGTTTTCTTTTTTCTTTTTTCTTTTTTTTCCCCCAGATATGCACAATAAGCAAGACGTCACTCAGGACTACTTCTTGAAACATATTCATGCAAAGCTTTAATTTCTGGAAAAAAAATGGTTTAGTTCACCACCCTTGAAATTAAGCGCAGACCCTAAATGCTCTTTATCCCATTGTTTTGGTGGGATTGTGCAAGACTGGGAAAAAAAATCCTATGTAGAAAATACTTGTAATCTATATCCATCTAAGAAGATGGGTCTTAATCAGAAACATTTCTAGATGGTGGACGTTCCGTGTTTTAAAACTCTAGAAAGCTACAGGAATTGCATGGCACAAACGAAATTATGAACCTGCTCTGCCAGCATCAGGATGGCAGGGGGTGGTGCTGGTCCTGCCAGCCCCCAGCTCGGATTATGTGCACTAAGTGTCTGTAATCGTAGCTCCCTTCCCTTTAATCTTAAGAGATATAAACTCCTAAATGTCTTTGCAGTCCTGACCCTCCATGCACGGATAATTTGAAGTGTTTTTTAGTTTTTCATATTTTTGAATTTTTTATCTCATCCTTAATCAATTTTGAAAGTCTCAGTGGTTCTTCTTTCAAGAGATCTTCCTCTGGTGGTGCCAGAGCTGGTTTCCGCTTTCAGTAAAGTGCCTGGGAATGATACTGAGATAGATAAAACATTCTGCTAGTGCATATTTCCAGGCATTTTCTGTCAAGTATTCGTGAAATAGGTGATAAAAGGTTTGTGAATGATTAATAGAAGTTTTGTGAAAAATGCCCATAGCTTATCAAAGAATCTTACACCTGTTCTGCCTAAACCTATTTTCCTAACAGCTCAGGGTCTCTTCATGATATTTGTCATATAAAAAATGTCTGAATTTGACAGTTAAAAACCTAACACATAACTTCCATTCACACAAAGATCAAAAAAGTCACTCCTAGCCAAACATAAGAACAGAATATATTTACTAAAATTGTCTTGAATCAATGAATATCCTTATATCCAAATATCCATCATATTCATAAGCCATTTAGATATTACTAAAGAATTTCAGCTACCCAAATGATTTTTCTAATATATATTTTCATATAGGAACAGCATGTGGATATCTTCAGTAGTTATATAATACATTAATGTAACTGAAATACCTCCCTAATGGCTTGTAATGAGGTTATCTAAGCTCCAGCTTCCCAAGAACTCTTTGAAACAGCCCAGTATGGATTAGCACCTGAGGGAGACTGCTGAGCTCTGCCAGGCAGTATTTAGTTGTAGCAGCAGATCAAATCAAGCACCATTAATCATTTACTTCTGAGCTTCCCTGTGTGTGCATGAGAGGGAACTGCAGCCTCCCTGCGTGGACTCCTTAGGGCTTCCCTCAGCAGTTACAGTCTATCTCACTGAAGGCTATTAGGATTTCTAGGAAGATGGAGAAGTCAGACCAATTCCTGCCTAGGTGAGGCTGCTTCCTCTGTGGCTCTGGAAAAGCTACTATTAAAGTGATGGTTAGAGACAGCTCTGGCCTCTTTGGCCCCTTAACTCTTTATCCTCTAGCTGCTGCAGTGTGTGCTCTGAGTGTTGATATTCCAGGTCTGCCGCTTGTTTCTGTCACAGGGGTGGGACCTCCATCGTCCCATGTCATGGGAGCGGGCCCGGGCGCATGGACTCCTCAATGAGGAGCACCATAAATCTCAGTTTTTCACAACAAGCTCCTCACAGGCTGCGGTTCATGCTCAGAGCCATAGGGAGTGACTGTGTCCAGCCTTCAGTTCTGCCCCAAAGGCAGAATTCCCAGAAGAGCTAAAGAGGTCTACGAACTGGATTTAAAAACAAACAAACAAACAAACAAAAAAAAACAAACAACAACAAAAAACGCTTTCCTCTAAAAATATTTGAAAAAGGTATAAAAGAAGATAGAGGACTATGTTGACCTCTTTGCAAGTTTTTTAATGGGAGAGATAAAGGCTGGCTGTACAAATGCAAGCGCTTGGTACTGTGCCTGGGAGCAGGAGGCAGCATGCAGCACACACTGTTTTTTCCTTCCTCACTCCATTCAGAGTTCTTCAGCCGCTGCCACCACCACACACCCCTCTTGAGATGTTGGTCATGCCACCCTTTGGGGACCATGCTTTCCCTTTGAGGTCTGTAACCGCATGATTCACTAGTGCTCTAATTACAAGTACACAGGAGCAAAGCTGCTTTTTTAAGGAAAAATCACAGCATATTTTGACTCCAAATATTTTTCACATATTCCTTCTCAAAACCTTGAGAAGTCCACAGCTGCTTCAACAGCTCCCTGCAGCTCGCTCCGTCCACAAACCAGTTCACTATCAACTCCCCCCTTCCCTCTTAGCCTTTTCAAGTGACTTAGTGCCCTCTTGATCTCTGGCTTGCAGCTTTGCCTAGCCGGTCCTTTGGCCTGGACCCTGGAAGCGCATCGTTGCTGGGAGTAGCACAAGCACTGTCTTCTGAACACTCATAAGGGCAAGCTGGGAAGCTCTTACTCTAAGACCACCTAGGGAGTTTCTGTGTCTCTTGTATTGAATTATAGCAACATAATTGATAAGGGAAACCTGAGTGAGGCTGGCCAGACACAGAGTACTATGACACCGGCCAGGTCACATCTGGCATTCAGCCAGCCCTGCCCAGCCAACACACAGCAGCTGCACCTTGCCACAGGCTTCCTGAGACCTGTCTGTTCCAGAGTGACCCTGCAAGTCCCACGGTACAGCACGTTTAACACATGACTGCATTAAGGCCTGGAAAAGATGCTGAGGAAACAGGCTTTGGGTTTAGGAAGTTTATGAAAAAGGATTATGAAATATGGTTAACCTCAATAGCAGTGGCTGGACTCAGTGATCTGCAAGGTCCACTCAGGACTTTGCTGTATAGTCTTATAATGGCAAAGCAGTGAAGAACATTGGCCTTTTTTTTTTTTTTTCAAAGGGCTATGATTGCTAGGGCTGTGGCAAGTGCCTTGACTGCAGTTTGCATTGACTATCACACCAGTAAATCCATTTCATACTATTTAAGCACCCAAATCCTATGGTCCAGAGTACTTCTGAACAACCACAGTTAGAGAAACGGCCAAGGGTTGTTATCATTATATTGTTGTTATATTATCTCTGTATCTACCCACGTCTATCTAGATACTCTGTATCTATACATCTATGTATCTATATTAAGCATAGGTCCAAGTCAGCACTCAAGTTTAGGCTTACCTGGTTTTCCTGTGGCTAAAAGCCCCAGTGAGCTGTAAGCTTGGAAAAGCTCTGCGGCTCACCAAGAAACAGCTCTGTGCAGCAAACAACGGGTAAAACACATACATCTGGGAGGGTGCCACAGCCTGTGCTGCCTTGGTGAATTAAAGGGCTGGAAAATGACTGCCACCACGAGCTTAGTCATCTGTACTGCTCGGCTGTTAGTACAGCTCTGACAAGGTCCCTGCTGCAGTCTGCGCTCATGCCAGATGTTGTTCTCCTAGGCAGTTCCTGAGCACGGCTCAAGAGTCAGGATGGGCCAGGGATCAGTCCCCACAGGCCCTTCACATGTGGACTCTCTGTTCTGGTAGACAGCAGAACATAACAGCATAAGCTTTTCTAAGTCTCTATATATGTAGGCATAATGGCCTGAGCCTATATATAGGGGCATAAAAAAGTGTCTCTGAGGGTAGGGATCATGCCTGTTCAGCAGCCTCCAGAAACTCAGAAAGAGATCGTAATTGAAAGAGGTTTTCTGGATGCAATCAAATTAATAATATCTGGCATCTGGTTTCCTTTCATTTTCTCATGATTCTCCTTTTGCTATGCTGTAATTTTTCCAAATGCCCGTAGCTTTTGCAATTTTCTCTTCCTTGTTCAAAAGAATAAAAAAATAAAACCAGAGATATCATTTATCCTCTTGCCTTCATAGGCAAAAGGAGAGAAGAGATAAAAAGGAAGAAACACTTTAAATCAAAGTTGCAAACTACTGATTTGTTTTTCAGAAATAAAGTTTTAGAAAATGACTATATTCTGAGTCTCAGAATATGAAAACTACATTGAAAATTGTAGGAAGAAAGGCACTTTTTTTCTATAATCTAGTTTGCTTTTTTGATTAGCTCTCTAAATTCAGTGGGACATGTTCTACTGATTATCTAGTGTTAATTGGTATAACATGAATGGGGCTACATATATTTCTGACATCTGAGGCTATGTATAATATTTCTTTCATTTACGGGTTATAAAAGTAAATTCTTTCTTCCAACAGACACATAACAATCTTGTAACGCAGCAGTTTTCCTTAGGCTTCGCTAGAAAACGTTGCATATACTCCTTTTAAAATCATATAGTGATTACTTTAAATTTGCTCTCATAACACTGCCAGTTTTTGCATTAAACAAATTCTGCTAGGTTTGATGCTCTAAAATCCTGGGAATTTCAACTGTAAGTAAGAAAACAACCGTCCCCATACAAATATTTTCAAACTGCGCAAAATTACCTCCTTTATGAACATTAGGACTCTGCTCTAACACAAGCTTCTGTGCATTTTTAAACGTACTGACTTTGCAGGATTACATTAACTCTCAGGCCTAAGCCTGAGTTAAAACTTTCTCCTTAAATAGAGATGTAAACTAATAACTCTTATTCATTATGTGCATGAGATCAAATTACACACCCCAAACTGAGAGCAGAAATATATTCGGAAGGTGAACTGAGTGATTTTCTTTAAGGCAAATCAGTGAGGTCTAAAGCCTAGAGCGTATCCAACTTTTTCCCCCTGTGGGTATGAGCAGAATTGCCTGGAGCTAACCTCAAAGATGTTTCTGCATCAAAGCAGCGTGGACGGGTGGCGAGTACAACCTCTAACATCAGCAGCTCTGGGGCCGCTACTCTACAGCGGTCCAAAACTGCTTCTGCCAGACTTGCAGCTGTGTAGGTTGAACAGCAGTACTGCAGTTACTCCCGGTTCACTCCAGGATGAGAAGAAAACGGTTTTTGTTTTGTTATTCTTTTGGTATCAAAGCAATCACAGAGTTCCTTTTTCATTAGACTATGCCCCTTAACACATGGCTGCATGTGAAGAGAGAATAACAAGTTTAGAATCAAACTTTATTGCTGTTCTTGTTTTGTTCTCTACACTTTTTTTATGAAATACAGCAGCTGAGAGCATAATTTAGGTCTGTGCATGTTTTTAATAATGTCCCTCACAGAGTATTTATATCTCAAACCTGCTTTTCATTTCAGAACATAAGAAAACACTCATAACCTTGACATAACCTTAAAACACTTTTGCATAATTCAGAAATAGACGTTTTTAGATTGCTCAGATGATTCTCCTTGATAACTAACTAGCTCCAGTACTGCTCCCTGCTACTAGGAATTACTGAAGTGTAGTTTTAAAGACCCTTACTGAATAGTAAACGATTTCTTAATCAATCCTCCTATTTTATGTCCCCATATTCACAGCATCTGTCACTCATCTGTTTTTGACAGCTGCTGTTAATCTCTACTCAGAAGCTGACAGCTGAAAACTTTCAAAATAAATCCACGTTGCTACTTGATGCTCCTGTAGAAGCTGACTCTTTAGCTTTACTTGTCAGGTGCAAACCACAAACCAGTTCTCAGTGTGGAGCATCTGCACATTACAGAGCAGTTATTTGTTATGTGTTGCCATGAGTTCTATTTGTTCTTGTAGGCAATTCAAACAGAGTAGCTTTTAAGTATATAAAGCCTTTGCCTTTTTTTTTTTTTTGTGTGTGTGTGCAGGAATATTTTGATGGAAAAAATAGGGGCCAAAAATCTAGCTGCAGTTATCTTGAAAAATAATTTTTGACCTTTGTTGTTTTTAAAAGTAATTATGATGATCAACTTCTATACTGTTCTGAAGGCAAAAGCTGTTCACAAAGACCTCATCCAAGTAGGGCTTTCAGATGCCTGTGTGAATGCTGTATGTTGGGTGCTAACAGTCTGATGACTGAATACTAGAATAGCAAGTTTGATATGGAATTTCTTTTTTTTTTTTTTGTATGTACTTGAAAGAAATCAAACACCAAAACTTTCAGATATGAGATTTTATAATTTTTTACAAGCACTTATTTCAAACCATCAAAAATCTCTGCTGAAAGCATTTTAAAAGCAAGGCATGTTCTTTTTCTGAGGGGATCATCAGAATGACAGCTATTTATCAGAATTACTTATGAAAAACAACTGCTGTTTTTCAATTATCTCTGCATACAAAATTGTGCATTGCTTGAGTCTGACAAGAGTTTTAATTTAACTGGAAGAGAGGTTGTCCTCTATGCCTTACATTTTCACTGTATCACTCCACAGACCTTATGCTGGTGAGGGGAATAGCGGTGCTCGTGGTGCTCACTCAGAGGGAGGGTTATTGGAGCCATGTGTAGGTGGCTTAGTGTCCCTGATGCCCTTCTGCTCTTTCCTCTGGACATCAGTGAAAAGATGCTCTAGGAGCCTTAGATGAGCTTCTAGGCATCAGGCTCCTGATGTGGGTTTCCATGACCTAGGAAGCAACTGAACTATAGCCCACTGATACATATACAAAATACAGAGCTGCTTGCAACAATGCTCTAATAATCACAAACTGTATACTAGGATTATGAATCTTTTGGTCAGCAAAGTGCATTAAAATAGAAAACTGAAGTAGCCAAACTTCACCATTACTTCAATAGTTCCCCAGCCTTTCTTCTGATTTATTTATATTATTTATTAATAGGAATAGCGTCTAGTTTCCTCACTATGTAATTTCATCTGGCCTTTTGACTGTCTGAGTAAATTAGCTCATGAAGCTTGCTCATTGCAAATAAACTTTCCATTGCACTCATCCAAGATCTGCTGTTTCGAGTTGTCTACAATGAATCTGTTCGTAATTAAAGCATATTGCCAACAAATGTTTATAGCAGATGTATGGTACAGCACTGCTCGTGCAGGTACTCAGCAGCTAGCTATAATGTCATTGAGTTCACACATTCCTATTGCCTACTGCATGTTTCACTAGTGATAAATGATATCACTACCACAGCCAAGAACGGAGATTAAAACTCCAGATACCAATCTGATCTCACAGGTCACAGCTTGTCTGTGTAACCCTTTTTATATTGTAACTGATAGCAGTAAAAGGTCTTTCATCAACCTTGTTTGTTTATGTCTGATTCACAGTGATGATGATTTATTGAGCACCTGTAATTGCAAGTGTATACCTCTCACGAAAATGCAATGCATGGTTGGAAAAAAATGACCTTGTGGGTGGGAGAGATAATAAAATTCTAGTGTGAATAAAAGGAACCCTAACAATAAATAATATGATTACTAAAAGGAGAGAAAACCTGTTAATAACCAGAGGAGAGGAGTAATTTAGAAGGGGAAAATAGAAGAAAGAGAGGCAAATCTAGTTTAAGTTGATTAAAATTTAGGCAGCTCTGCTCATAGTCACCTGGGCTCCTCGACTTGCTGATATTCATCTCTACAACATCTTGGGAAGTCAAGAAGCTGGGAGATCATGAAGCTTGAATTCCTAAATAGTGTGGTAGATATAAGAGCTCCCAAGATCTGCGTTGTATAAAAGAGGAATAATGATTTTAATAGCAGACACCAAAGTTTGCATATAAAAAAGGATGTTGAAAATGTAGCAAGGGATGCAGAAAAGAACAACAAAAGAAAGATGTTACGTTTAAGAAGTGCCTTACAGAAAGAGATTATCTCAACATCTTATGAAACAGAAGACGAAAAGATGGTAGGATTGTATCAGAACTCCCATGGGAAGGAGATACCTAGATTGAAAGCTCCATTTATTCTAGCAGACACAGAGATAAATAAGATCTAATGACAGCGACCTGAAAATAGTCAGATTCTGATTAGACACACAGCCAATATTTGCAACAATGAGATTGACCACCCATTAGAGCAAACCCCTAATGGCAGCAGGATGTCTTTCAATGTTTATATATATATATCTTTGCATAAAAATACATTACCCAAAACACACATGTTGCTCAACTGTACACTGGGGAAATCATGGTTTCAAATTATGGTTTCTTAATAGACAGAAAGTTGAATGACATAATCTAGCAGGACCTTGTCCTCTAAAATCAAAGCAGCTCTTACATGAAAACTAGTGCCTGTTGAGATATATGTATTCCTGCAGAGCTATATATTATTTGGGCTATAGCATCCCTCACTATGTTGAAAGCAGTTTCTTTTTCAGAAAACACAGTAAGAAATCTGCAAGCTCTTTGCTCCTTTTGGAGTCTGGAAAGCCAAAAGATCCACGCCACATTCCTCAGCCTTCCAGATCCTGACTTCTCATGAATGATGATGTTTTCAAAAGCTGTTCACAAAGACCTCATCCAAGTAGGGCTTTCAGGTGCCTGTGTGAATGCTGTATGTTGGGTGCTAACAGTCTGATGACTGAATACTAGAATAGAAAGTTTGATATGGAATTTCTTTTTTTTTTTTTGTATGTACTTGAAAGAAATCAAACACCAAAACTTTCAGATATGAGATTTTATAATTTTTTACAAGCACTTATTTCAAACCATCAAAAATCTCTGCTGAAAGCATTTTAAAAGCAAGGCATGTTCTTTTTCTGAGGGGATCATCAGAATGACAGCTATTTATCAGAATTACTTATGAAAAACAACTGCTGTTTTTCAATTATCTCTGCATACAAAATTGTGCATTGCTTGAGTCTGACAAGAGTTTTAATTTAACTGGAAGAGAGGTTGTCCTCTATGCCTCACATTTTCACTGTATCACTCCACAGACCTTATGCTGGTGAGGGGAATAGCGGTGCTCGTGGTGCTCACTCAGAGGCAGGATTATTGGAGCCATGTATAGGTGGATTAGTGTCCCTGATGCCCTTCTGCTCTTTCCTCTGGACATCAGTGAAAAGATGCTCTAGGAGCCTTAGATGAGCTTCTAGGCATCAGGCTCCTGATGTGGGTTTCCATGACCTAGGAAGCAACTGAACTATAGCCCACTGATACATATACAAAATACAGAGCTGCTTGCAACAATGCTCTAATAATCACAAACTGTATACTAGGATTATGAATCTTTTGGTCAGCAAAGTGCATTAAAATAGAAAACTGAAGTAGCCAAACTTCACCATTACTTTAATAGTTCCCCAGCCTTTCTTCTGATTTATTTATATTATTTATTAATAGGAATAGCGTCTAGTTTCCTCACTATGTAATTTCATCTGGCCTTTTGACTGTCTGAGTAAATTAGCTCATGAAGCTTGCTCATTGCAAATAAACTTTCCATTGCACTCATCCAAGATCTGCTGTTTCGAGTTGTCTACAATGAATCTGTTCGTAATTAAAGCATATTGCCAACAAATGTTTATAGCAGATGTATGGTACAGCACTGCTCGTGCAGGTACTCAGCAGCTAGCTATAATGTCATTGAGTTCACACATTCCTATTGCCTACTGCATGTTTCACTAGTGATAAATGATATCACTACCACAGCCAAGAACGGAGATTAAAACTCCAGATACCAATCTGATCTCACAGGTCACAGCTTGTCTGTGTAACCCTTTTTATATTGTAACTGATAGCAGTAAAAGGTCTTTCATCAACCTTGTTTGTTTATGTCTGATTCACAGTGATGATGATTTATTGAGCACCTGTAATTGCAAGTGTATACCTCTCACGAAAATGCAATGCATGGTTGGAAAAAAATGACCTTGTGGGTGGGAGAGATAATAAAATTCTAGTGTGAATAAAAGGAACCCTAACAATAAATAATATGATTACTAAAAGGAGAGAAAACCTGTTAATAACCAGAGGAGAGGAGTAATTTAGAAGGGGAAAATAGAAGAAAGAGAGGCAAATCTAGTTTAAGTTGATTAAAATTTAGGCAGCTCTGCTCACAGTCACCTGGGCTCTTCGACTTGCTAATATTCATCTCTACAACATCTTGGGAAGTCAAGAAGCTGGGAGATCATGAAGCTTGAATTCCTAAATAGTGTGGTAGATATAAGAGCTCCCAAGATCTGCGTTGTATAAAAGAGGAATAATGATTTTAATAGCAGACACCAAAGTTTGCATATAAAAAAGGATGTTGAAAATGTAGCAAGGGATGCAGAAAAGAACAACAAAAGAAAGATGTTACGTTTAAGAAGTGCCTTACAGAAAGAGATTATCTCAACATCTTATGAAACAGAAGACGAAAAGATGGTAGGATTGTATCAGAACTCCCATGGGAAGGAGATACCTAGATTGAAAGCTCCATTTATTCTAGCAGACACAGAGATAAATAAGATCTAATGACAGCGACCTGAAAATAGTCAGATTCTGATTAGACACACAGCCAATATTTGCAACAATGAGATTGACCACCCATTAGAGCAAACCCCTAATGGCAGCAGGATGTCTTTCAATGTTTATATATATATATCTTTGCATAAAAATACATTACCCAAAACACACATGTTGCTCAACTGTACACTGGGGAAATCATGGTTTCAAATTATGGTTTCTTAATAGACAGAAAGTTGAATGACATAATCTAGCAGGACCTTGTCCTCTAAAATCAAAGCAGCTCTTACATGAAAACTAGTGCCTGTTGAGATATATGTATTCCTGCAGAGCTATATATTATTTGGGCTATAGCATCCCTCACTATGTTGAAAGCAGTTTCTTTTTCAGAAAACACAGTAAGAAATCTGCAAGCTCTTTGCTCCTTTTGGAGTCTGGAAAGCCAAAAGATCCACGCCACATTCCTCAGCCTTCCAGATCCTGACTTCTCATGAATGATGATGTTTTCATCATTTCCTCCTTTCCACCCCAAAAGTCAGCCTTGTCCCATTCTCAGGCCAGAGTCATCATCCACAGGTTACCCCCAAAGCCAGGGAAAGCATTGCCTCCCACACCATTCTGAAAGACACAGACATCTAAAAGTTGAATCACCACCCAAGCCTACACGTATTCATCTGTGAGACAGAAGAAAATACATTTTGGTTATCTCTAGCTTTTAGACTATTTCTGTGGCATTATGAAGATACACAGAAACAAGTAATAGCTTTCTCCATCTACAATATGCTATCAGAAATAGCACCTACACAACTCATTTTCACTTACTGAATTTGAATTTTCTTTAACCCCTAAAGATTCTTCATATTTCTTCTTCTATTTTTGCATATTTTTTACTTCCAAGAGGGTAGAGATTTTCTGCCCTTTTAGCAGCTTTTGCGGGTTTTGGATCTCATCTTTGGATACCAATGCACAAAACCCTTCTGAAGACCACTGAGAATTTTCCTAGTGATCCTTTTCCAGTGTACAGTTGTGCATGGGTGACAGCTTAAAATCCGACTTTTGCATTAGTTAGGCCTGAGGCCGCATTATTTTAGATCAAATATAATAGTTTCTGAAGACAGATTTATTAAGATAAATGACCAGCTTAAAATGTGTTGCTTTTGAAACTGTGTTCTGCTGCTTTTACTCCCAGATCCCTTCCCTGTGCACTGTGCCAGCATGATTATTTTAACACTCAACTAGGCAGTCTCCGAATAGGCTTTTTCACTCAAGGCAAACTGGAGCCAGCCAGGAATGCTGTGAAATCTGCATTGTGCGCAAGCAGCCCCGCTGTGAGGAAGCACTGATGCCTCTCAGCACCCGGCTGGAAGTGCCAGGCAGGGCTTGTCCTCTACTGCATGCCGGTAAAATGACGATGTACTAACATCTTTGAAACATTAATTGACATGTAAATACTCAAATCCATACCTGATTTGCCTCTCATGTCTATTGACATGATGCAAGAAACTCTTCTTTGACTTTGGGAGACTTCAAGCTCTCGTTTATGTATGTATAACATTTCTTGAGACGCACTTTCCACGTGATGCTTTTCCTAAATTGTTGCTTGCTAAGTGCATTAATAAAGCACTCATAATCTGGACAAACTGAAATGTTGAACAAACTGAAACAAGAATTGTTTCAAATCAAAAAGTTATTGAAATGGACAAACTGAAACATGAAATTTTGTAGTTTCTTGTGAAATAGAATTTGCACATAAAATTCATTGGTGAAAGTACATTTCAGAATGTCCAAAGTAATTTCAAATATTACATTGAATTATTTCATTAAATACTTATTGTGGTATACAATGTGCACCACCACAAGCAAGCATGCTGTATGAAACATACGAATTATTCTATTTTTACTCTAGAATTATGAAGATCGGTTAGCACTTTCTTGTAGGACAAAATACCTTCTCTAGTCTGCTGTGAACTGCCATGCAATAAAATGATTTTTTTTAATCTATTGCCTATTGCGTCATGAGGAGAAAACTCAGCCATGCTGAAGCACAGTTAAATATTCTTTATTTTTGATAACTGACATTAAAAAAATTGTGCTCAGGATATTCTCAGTCTTTTCCTTCCAGGAAATTTGTCTCAAAATTATTAAATACAGACTTTATTGAAAAATAGAGAAGAACTGAAGCATAACCACCATTATCTAGCAGAGTAATAGAGTTTGGCAAATGATTACACAGACTGGTAAGACTCAGACTGGAGGAAGAGAGGAGAAGAAACTCCAGCGATGGGGAGCTTAGTTGCTTTTGACAAGAGAAACAAGTCTCCTAATTAACAGTGCAGTTAGAGAAGTGTAAGCGGTTTGTTGTCAAACACAGCCACAAGGAAAACTGCAGCTACTGTAAGCAACTGAGTTATTTACCCAGTCAATAAGAAGCAACTGAAACAAATGACATAATGGGAATATGCCCTGAGTAACTGTCAAGTGCAAGCAGGCAGTTACCAAGGAGTGTTCCCACTGGCAGGTGCTTTCTAGTCTGTTCTGAATCCACTTTGGCCCCAAGGAGCCCGGTTCAACTGGAAGTCTCTTGAGTTATGCATGGAGATCGACACTGAACTTGGATCTCCTCCTCTCTGCGCAATGACAGAGATATGAAACAGAAGATTCTACAGACTGTGAAGGTCCAAAGGGAACTGATACCCCAGAAACTGCTCAGCTATTGATTAGAATCAACTTTCAAGCTACCAGACTGTTCACAGTGCTACTCTCTTTCGGATTTTGAAATGCATCCTGAGTCTTCACTTAACCATGACCACACACCAAAGAGTTTCCTCATTCACTCCGGCATTTACTGGCCAGAACATTATTCATAAGCTAATGAATCTTTCTTACAACCTTGATATCATCTTCCAGACAGCCCCCAAAAAAATGAAAATCACTTTTACAAAGCACAATCAGAAAGTGATTTGGCATGTTTCAGAAAGCAAAAATATTGCCTGTATGCCCTGGCTGACAGCTCTAAGGATCTCAGAAAATGCCCCAGATTTAGAGTATCCTGTCTCACTCTGACATTTATTGTTAAGCAACTCACCAATCATGGCTGAGTCCCATTTTCCTTGCACTTTAAGCCATACCCCATCCATAATGCTCACACCTAAGCGTGGTTTTGCTTTTTTTCCTCTGCTCATATTAGATTACCCAGAATGTCTAACGATATCCCATAGGCTCAGGACTACATTTCAAGTCTTGACATCACATAGATCAATGAGAAATGGAGTTGCAATAAGGCAAGGGCTGCATATTTCAGAAGTACTGAATTCTGTTGATCCAGATACCAACTAAAATTCTAGTACATATAAATGATTCCTTGCTTATAGCTGAGCTGACCTTTGCTTTCTTGGTATTTCAGAAATACAAATGTATTGAATCTTAAAGCTATACTGAGCCTGTTCTAAGTAACAGATGATCCTATTTTCTCAGACTCCTCAGTACTCCTTCTTCAAATGAATAGTTCTTTGATAAGGAAGAACTGGTTGTGTGACTGAATCAGACTATCAGGCCGAATTAGGAATTTCAGAATGGGTACTGACATATTGTAGCTTTAAATCCTATCAAATTCTGCTATCAAGAAATATCCAATATTTTTGTGTAATTGCAGCCAAGAATAACAAGTAGCATAAGTCCACACGTACATTTGAAACCACTTCCAACTTTCAAACCTCTAAGAACCTATTTCCACACCGACTTCAGCTACATAGTTATTCTGATTCTCATTTCAGCATAGCTCTTTATGGACACAAAGGCTCAGTCTCCAAGTAGATTCCCTATTAGGGAACAGATCCACTATATAACTTGTGCACACCTACTAAGTGTGACTCGCTGTGCTAATAGATCCTCATTCCTCTCCTATTTTTACAAGTTTGGCAACCACATTAAGTTGTACCAATGCAAATAAGGGGGTGACATCTAGCAGATCTGACTGACCTGTTTCTTATCAGCATAGGCGCAGAGTGAAAGCAACCTACCGAAACAACTAGATTATAGTTCAAAATATAGTAAAAATGTAGATGTTAAAAAGAAGAGAACTGGTTATCACATTTCTACAAAAGGTTGTAAAATTTGTGAAAGTTGTAAAAGGCTGTAAAACTTTCTCTCTTCTGTTGACCCACTGTGCCATCAAAAGGAAAATTCAACTTTAAGTTGCTAAGTTCTTCAGGCTTTTCACCTTCCTAGAACGCAACTGGACAGCTCCCAGGCTCTTGGGGCAGTGCTGCAGCAGAGACGTTCCTATTTGGCGCAGAGGTGCACTGTGGTTCCTGTGCCACAAATCCCAGCACTGCATGGTGTTTGCCCTAGAGGTTGTTCCCAGGAGTCCTGGCTGCTAAAGGGTATCTGCTCAATTGGGCTGGGAATTTAAAAGTAGCCAGAGAGGACAGTAGCCTTATGCTGTTGGCTGCTGACCCTTAACATGCTTCAGCCCCATGTGCCCAATGCATTTCGAGAGTGTGGACGAACCTTTGGCTTCTCTGGAGATCCTGAGAATGAAATAGGGAAAATGCAGGATTTGCAGGACATAGTTCAAGTCAGGTATTTGCTTTCTGCAAAGCAAAGGGTAGGAGACAACTTTGAATATAATGCTGAGAGCCTCTAATTGGAGAATAGTGGGAATGGCACCTGCTCCCAGCACCCATCAATCTAGTCTTTAAATGCTATCATTTCAGAATGCAGTAACAGTTGTCTCCTAAAGTATATTATTTTGTTGAGTGATGAATGGGATTGTGAAATATTACCTATAATCAGCACCCTTTATTGCAAAGCTCTTTACATTCCTAACAAATCTAGTGTTGACAGCACTTTAATTTTGTTTCATTGCTTCATTTTATCTGATTTCTGCCCTGGATTTACTGTTAATGCAAAAGATGGCTGAACTGCGCTGTGTTTGAGAATGCAAAAAGTAAGTATGCATCTTTTCTGGAAGTCTGATTTAGGCCATAGGAACAGTGGGCACTATACAATACAACTATTGAGAAGGTGATTAAAGTTTAATAAAGCTGTTAAGTGCAATGAACCAACCTTCTTGTAGAACATTCTGCTTGCCAGGTGCTTGGACTCAAACTGTTAAAAAATTCCCTTTCAACAGTCTGTTTACATATGCAATAGGCTGATGCTGTGACTGCCAAGTCACAATTTGTTTTTTGCATGATCTGTTGAGACTTAGTAACAAAAAGATTATTAAAATGACACATTCAGAATCAACCACAGTAAGTGCTCTCTAGAATAACTGTGCTGTTACTTAATCTATCACTACAAAGCTATTCCTATCTCCCACTGTTCAAGTGAAGCGTGGAGACTGATCTTGCAGCGCTGTAGTCATCTGCAGCTGTCCAGGCTGTGCACTGCTGCTGGTCTGATTTCACAAAGTTTTCCACAAACCTGTCATTCATCTTTTTCTATGTTCATGTGATAATACAAAGTCAATTACACAAAGCTCAAGATAGTGAAAACTGTAGTGCATATATCCAGGTATAAAATCTGTGGTGCCTTTAAGCATCTGAAACAACCTCTCATCTAAGTTCAGCACAAAACTTTATCTATTCAAATGTAAAAAATCACTTACTTTTAGCAGATTACAAATTTTAAATTCATTTGCTACACATTATCTCAGGTTACTATAAAAACTTTACGCCACTTTTATTTTGGTCACTGTAGAGCTAAAGGTGAGTTAACACACAGTGATTCATAAATGACTTTTCTGGTAAAAAGTCTGGCTTACCAGTTTAAATACCCTGCCAGCCTTTACTATGCATTCTCAAATTGGCTTTTGGAAGAAAACAGGTCAAATAAATAGAAAACTTTTCCTTAAGAGTTATAGTGGCCCAGGAGACAGACATTTACTTCAATATGAACATCGCCTCCCTTCTCACAAAATCTTATTCATGCAGAACTCGTCTGCTGAAAATCTGCACAAACACCCTCTAATTGGCTTCCAGAATCAAGCCAATTATGACTGACAGGAGGGAGATGCTTCAAATAGTCGGGAAACCAGGATAGTCCAGTGCACCCTACGGCAGGCTCCAAAAAGAATAGGCTGGCTCTCAAAAAGACAAGGCTCCTTTGGGTCACTTTGGGAGAATGGAGTGTTCTTGAAAGAGAAAAAATATCCCCCAAACCCTTCTGTCTGCAGAGCTCCCCTGAGAGCAGTCTCCCAGTTCTCCCTGATATCACAGGTAACCAGGAATACCTACCCAGCCAGGTGCTTTCTGTATAGGAAGTTGTAGGACGAAAAGCTTAAAGCTAAATCTGCAGTGGTCTGTATGTCACTGTGTTATTTATGATATCCCAGCTTCTTTCTTTATTCTTGACACTTGATTATTATTCCCAATGCTTGCAATTTATTTATAATTTATAATAACTTTGTATTCTAATTAGGACAAAAAGGCCCCAGGTGCACTTTACTGCTAGGTGCAGTAATAAACATATCCAGGTAGACAGACAGACAAGGCAGACAGACAGACAGACAGAAGCTCTCTGGACAGGACATCATTAACTTGTTCTTCAAAATTATTGTTCAAAACAAAGAGAGCAAAGATATGCAAAATTAAAAAGTCACATGAATGCCAGAAAAGCTTGCATTTTTAATCTTCCCATACTCTGTGCTTGTCATGAGATGTGCAAATTTATACAAAGCTTTAATTAGCACTGAAGCGCTTTAGGCAAACATCCATTTACAGTTTTATCCGGAGGCTCATAAAGATAATGAGATAAAACTAACAATTTTTCTTCCCCTGTTCCTGGCTTTTCAATAATTCTGCCAGCATACATTATACCATGCACAGTATAATTAATCTGCAAAAGGAAATCACTGTGAAGTAAGACCATAAGAGGAAAAAGACTTCCGTTTCTCTATGAGTTTGACAATGGACTTGAAAAAGGTGTGTTTTGAAAGGATATGTTTTCCTTCTGGCAATTAAAAGAATCAACTGAATGGGACATAATTCAGCTGAGGTGTTGTATTCACAAGAAAACTCAGACCACTTAGCTGAAGTCCATAGACTCAGTAACTGCATGATAAACCAGTGTTGCATTCAAATCCAGGTAGCAGATGATACTTACAAAGTTATTTTTCTTTCTATTTATACTGGAAAACAAAACAAGTTCTACAGTGTGTAGGCCATCAGTTTAAAATGTGATTTTTAAAGATGGCAGCACACAGGCAACATTTGAATGGCCCTTTTGTAAATCTAACAGCTGTCTTGTCAGAGTTTGATTTGGTGAGATTTATTAAAATATTTTGGATGTGTGGTTATTATCTCTGTTCTGCTGTGCCACACTTTTAACATCAAAAAAGTACCGAAAATTGAAAATCCATGTGGATATTCCATTTACATTCATTGATCTCCAAGGAGATCTTTGACTGATGGGATGCAGGACTCACTCAGTATACCAGGCTTGAAACCAAATGGTAAGGTCTAAGGACAAAAAAGAATATCAGATTTTGCCTGATCTTTTTGGCTACAGCCTTTTCCAGAAAGGAAGATTAAAGACAGGGCTACAATTGATAATGTTGGGGAAAGCTTCTTTGACCCCAAGTGCAAGAGTTAAGATAGAAGGTTCAATACAAGAAATGGCATGTTCACTGTGAAAGCTCTGCCGAGGTGGTGATGGATACAAGCCCTTATATAACCCCCCACATACTTGAAGTATTTGAGACTGAAGTAAACAAAGAACTAGGAACTCTCTCATCTCTGATGTGTGTAGCTCTGGTAATACAGAATCCAGTTCAAAACAGATTACAGATTACCTCCATTTGGGCTGAATTTAGCATGCTAATTTGTCCAAAAGCATTTGTTATAGCCTCACTCCTTTCATCTCTACCAGATAAAAACACCTACAGGAGATATTTCTTTTTTAAAGGCATCAAACAAAACAGTGGAACTGTGCAAGCCATTTAACTACCTACTTAGCCTTGAGGCCAGGAAAACAACACTCTCGTCTTCAGTATAGGTTTTCTTACTTGTGCAGCTTTTGAAAGGTTTATAAAATTTACGCAGCAGACAAGAGCAGTGGAAAGAGGTTCCACTTCAGTAAATATGTATTGAATGTTTATTAAATTCAAAGCATTTCAGAAGCTAAAAAAAAAACTTGGACAAAATTAGTATCTTCAGATGCTTGTTTTCTATAAATTAGGATAATGTCGATCATTTGAAGAGTCAAAGATAGAACAAGGCATAGTGTAATGAAAACTAATTTAGCCTTCAGAGCTACAGATGCCGGCTATTTTCGCAGCTACAGCTATTTCAAATCCTCAGCGAGGTGGTGGGTGACCCATTGGCTCTGTTGGAAGGCTCTTTTAAGAAGCTCCTGCCCTTTCCTTTGCCCCTTCTCTGCTCATTCCCATCTCTGTGCTGCAGGTCATTCTCCATCAGTTGTGCAGATATGGCTGTGACGGAAATCTACCCTAAAATGCACCAGTGGCACTAAAAAAAACATGCAAGAACAAAGGAATAGTCCCTGTTTGGTTGGTTAGATAGCTGGGTTTAAAACCTCTATCATTTAACTGTTAAATAGAGTGCACCTTCAGCTTCTTTGCACTCCACGGTCTTCAAAAAAACATGAAATCCTGAGCTTGTTAAGAATGAAACAAGTATGCTTTAATTTAATGCAGGAAGAAAAATGAGAGGATATTTTGGTCCTACGACTACAGACTTCAAACTTGGCACATACCAAGACATGAAAATCTGGACTTAATTATTCTGCAAATTCCATTTTCTTAAATATTTTAATAAATACAAATATTTGAAGGTAAGAAAAATGTATTGGAAGATAATTTATGAGCTACTGAGAGAATAATAAATGAGAAAAATTTCACATAAAAATGTAACCCTTGGGATATGGCTTTTTTACTTGGCATTTCAAAATCACACACTTTATCCACTAATTTAAAAAGTTTTCAGTGCTAGCTATTGGGATTTTTATGTACTAAATTAGCCTCAGAAGGATTTTCCTGGTAATCCTTGTATTTAAAGGAAAGCCAGTAAGTATTCTAAGCAAAATAATTAATTAATAGAATTTTAAAACACCTATTGCACGTCAGGAGAGTTCCATGCTCACTAAATTTAATGCATATTTCTCTTTCATCGAGGAAGAGTGAATTAAAAAAAAGAAGCAATCATGATTTATTTATACAGTGTTATAACAACCTGCCAACATTTGTACTGGATAATTTACTTAGGGAACTACATAATGAGAAAGAAGCTTTTGTTTAAAGTTTGGGTTTATATATGCTTCAACTATTCAAATACAGTGACTGCCAAGCTGAAATAACCCTGAGGTCTCCCTGAGGAAAGGATCTAGTCTTCTCAGCAAAGAACAAGGCATTAACATAAGCATAGTATGATTTATCTTCACAAACTCTAGACACTTGGGCACATTCATAGACACATAGATTCACTGACAGCAAGTCTGTGCATGAAATTAAGGAGGTACCTACGAGTCTGCATGAGCACAGTCTCAGTTTGCATTACCTAGTTGTTTATCAGAGTAAAAGGCCAAGGCTTCATACTGAGCTCCCTATGTGAGAACTGATGAAAGAGCTGTGAACTTCGAGGCACCTTCTTCATCCAAATTCTACAGTTTTTGATGATGAGATTTAATGAACTTTTGACCTTTGGTCGATATTACACAGCTTTTGATGATGAGATTTAACAAATTACTGACCTTTGGGTCAATATCATGCATTAGCAAAAACTTCAGAGTTTCATTTCAGGTTCTGTTAGCAGCTTTCTTCCATTGATTTGACAAATAGAAAATCATTTCTGCAAACTAAAAAGCACAGTTATTGTATTTATATAAACAGAGAAAATTCATAAAACCTTTAGACTATTGGCTAACAAACAGAACAGTCAGAATGGGGCTGCAAGGCTAGAATTATTGAACGGAAATGTAATGGTGCATTTTGCTAATAAAATCATACTTTTAAGCTCTACATAATGATCTCAGAAAAGTATGTTCATAGTATAAGATATTGCACAAATACCCCAAATAGGTTTAAATAAGGCACTTGGAATTCTGGAGGCTGTATAATCAGAAATCGTAAAGGTTAACATGCACTTATTTACTCTTTCAAGAAGAAAACTAAACTATTTCTGGTAGCAAATAGAGAGGTTGGATCTCTGTATAAGTTATCTCTATACTATCGTAAAGCCTACAGTGTAGACATACCCTCAGCAAATCCTGATTTTGCTGCAGCATTTCTGAGACTGAAATTCATAAGTAATTGAAATGTGATAGCAGGGTTAAGCTCAGCCCTGCTTCAACACTGAGGACACAGCAAAAGCTTAGAAGAAAGACAATATGGCTCCCTCATCTTAGTAATGCCCAGATCTCCTTTGGCATCCAGATCAGGCCAGTCTGGTCCTAAAGACTTTTATGACTAGTATCACTGTTGCAACGGTGGCTTGCAGCTGACAGACACTACTATGGACTGTAATCCCAGCTTCAGCTGTCCTCTCCTCCCCCCTGCAAAAGAACCAGTCTACATCCATCCTTTCCTCATGAGCCCTTGAAAAGTGTAGATTAGATCCAGCTCTCAGATTTCAGTTTATTTTACTTCATATCACTTCACTTTTCTCTTTAGCTTACTTTAGTTTAAGTCGAATATGGCTCTAAAGAGTGCTGTGCCTTTCCTGGACTTCCTCATCTACACCCATTTGCTGTCTTTAGTGTCCTACTTAAAATGCAGATCATTCAATCTTAGGAACTTCCCTTTTGTTCTTTATATCTATTTATATCATACCTTATCACCATAATGTCAGGAACTGTGGAAGTCTATGAAATACTGTCTTATTAATTAATAAATACATAGCTTTGCATATATTTTCAGATAGCTTGTAATCAGTTAGCAACAAAATCAGTCAAACTATTCCTGTGCACAATTGTCTACTAAAATGAGAGTTAAAAGTTCACAAAAAATAGGTTCATGTAGTAGAGCATTCAGCACAATTCAGAAGCGCTCTTGAGACTAAATAACACAAGAGTCTATCTGGTCTAGCCCTCAGAGTAGCTTTGGGGAAAAAAAAAAAAAACCTCCAGAGAGCTCAGCTCTCTTCTAATACCTTCCAAGAAACTCCCTCAAGTGACCTAAATGATCCATGGTTTTGACTGGTCTTCCATCCAGCATTTTTACATCCAACAGTAGGTACATTCTTCACTGTGCTACATGTCCCACATGACTTGTTTCTCTCATGACATTCCTCACAGGAGGTCAGCGCCACCCCATGCCCCTCTTCCTAAACTCTGCAGCATAAGTAGAGCATCTTCTGAGCTGCCTATACTTGCCTATACCATAATGCAGGAGGCATTAGGTTGCCTCCTAACTGCAAAGCAAACATTTAGCAAATGACCTTTGAGATATTGGACGTCCTTCAGAAAGCTGTGAGGACCACGTTGAGCCAATTCACAACATTATTCACACTGGACATTATTTTACCTCATGCTGTGTGAGCCAGAGGCGCCCAAACTCCCCCATCCTGGACCTTCCCAGGGTCCCCATCACATGGGCTGACCCATTAGGGAAAGGGAGGTTTGTGCCTCACTGCTCAGAACATTTGCAAAGGTCTTATCCCATTACAGGATGAAATGAGAAGCGTGTGTGATTGCATGATGTAAAGCTTGGTATGCTCCATAGAAAGAGCTTGTTGGCCATTTAGGGACTCTTTGTTAAGTGTTTTGTGATACACCTGAAAGAAATAAAATTCTTATTTCCTTCCATCAAAACAAGGTTGTAGTAACATTTTATGATACTACTATAAACTTATATTTCTCTTTAATGATGTTCAGAATGACTTTGGATTTGAAGTAGAAAGCTGTTTCCTTAGTCACTGGGTTTACAGACTATTCAAGGCATGTTCAAAAGCTTGTGCATATTAGTTTGCTACATTCAATTACTTTTGTAATTAAATAGGTGGAGTTTTTCAACTGAAGAAAAAGACTAAAAGATATTAATTTCAGGTAAAATTCAAGGCCTGTTGAGTCAATGGCAAACATTTTTTTTCATGAATATTGCCTCAAATTTTAAAGAGATTGAATGTATTTGTAAAAAGTATGTTTTATTTTACTACAGTATCTTATTTACAAAATTACTAAATAAAAAGAATCTATATATATTAATCTGATTTGAAAGATGTAGACAAATAATCAGAAAAAAAAAAACAGCTAAACTGGGAAATACTAGATTACATCCTTATTACATCCAGGGCCAAATTATTCCTCTCCAATTTAGAGACCTAAATGAAGTGGTTGGATGCTCAGATGGATTGGGTATCCAGACATCCTTATGCAGCACATGCAAAATTTGACCAGTTCATTTAGTGGTAACATTGGAGCCATTTTTTTTCTGAAAATCTTTTAAATGACACTAGCTTTTCTCAAAGCAATGTTAATGCTGCCATCTAGCTATACAGTAAGAATATATCTTTAATCCAATCTTGCTGTACACAAACTTCTTCAGTTTGAATTGGTAATAGTAATACAGATATGCCAACTGCATTTCTCTTAGTTTAAAAGTATGTAGGCACCATTTACTATTAAAATAATATTATAATATTACATTTATAATATGATAAAACAATATTTCTGACAACCGAAAAGACAGGAACAAGTTAGAGGTGAACAAGCTATTCTTCTGAGTACTTCGTTTTACAAATGCAAGATTGTACTTCTGAATAGGTTTTTTTTACATGCTTTTAAGTGAAAAAGCAGTAAGCTAAAACACACACTGGTAAACTGAAGTCTAGATCCCCTCAGACAGAATGAGATTCATCTATAAAATATGATGAATTCTACAAAATACATTGACAATTTATTGTTTGGAAAGTGTTTATATAATATAGAGTGCTCAGTTAAACATTCCATATTTGAGTAGTACTCTTTGAGTTTATGCCACTTGCCATATGGGGCCACTTTTGGTTACACATCATTGCACACTCAGGATCTTGGTCCACCAACCTACCCACTAGGCAACCAAAGGCCTGAGAGATGGAAGATGTGCAGGAAAATGTGCCTGCCCCATCGAGAGGGCCACGGATGTTCTGAGCACTTAGAGGTGGGAACTAGAGGAATTGATTTCCATTCTATCTTTCCACACTTTGAACATTCAGGTATGCTGAAAGAAGGCTACATCCTCATTTCTATGTAGAAGCCTATCAGGAAAGCTATGGACTTCTCACCACTAAAGAAAAAGTCTACGTGAACTAGCACACACACCAACCAAAAAAGAAACCTATCCAAAGATAGACTTATCTTAAACATAAACAAGAAGAATCTCTTGAATCTACACTGGCAGATTTCTCTTAACCAGTTTGGTAAAGATACAGGAGGCAAGACACACAGTGTGATATATATCCCTGCATAGGTTCATTTCACAGAAACTATCTAGTCCAAAAACTGACCAATACCAGATTCTTTAAAGATATAAGAAAATCTGGGTTTACTTTCAGAATAACAGTCCTGAGATCCAACCTAATTCAAGCAATAGGAGCTTCACAAAGACTGTACGCTATGTGTAGAAAAAAGGGCCCTGCCACATGCAGGGTCCCAGACTGCTTCACCTAAATCTTTAGAAAAACAGAAGTTCTTCCATTTCTTCTATAAAAAGATCTGGATGATAACTGTTCATATTTGTAGCATATCACGAGGCCTTGATTCCACTAATATCATTGGACTAGCATATTCCAACACATATCAGGTATATGTGCTTGTGTTTACGAACGCATGCACGCACACACGCAGAGAGCTGAACGAAACTTACCACTTCTTATTAAATGATAGACTACAGATGATAAAATTACTAACTCAGTTTATCACAAATGTTGAACCACTTTGGTCATTGAAATCCAATAGAAAAAGCAACACCTCATGTCGCTAGAGCTACACACATTCTTCAGTTTTACTTATCAGTGTTTCATCTTGGTATGGGGCAGAAGAAGCCAGGAGACAAAGAAGAAGTTATATTCCATGCTCCTAGAGAAATTAATTTATGGTGAAGTGAAATCAAAATGCAAACATCTGCTTCTCTGTAACATCAGGAGCCTGAAATAAATATTTAATTCTAAGTACAATGAGACATATACTGCTTTCTAAATGTACATTTTTAATCCCTTGCGGAATCTCCCCCCAAAAAATGGATAAATTGTATAATTCAGGAGTAGTCATTGCATAAAATATGAGTCCAAGACTCATGAAGTGCAAAGTCTTTGCCTCTGCATAGTCTCTTTTCTGGCAGCGTAATATGCTCTTTTGGCGTTAAAAGAAAGAAAGAAAAAGAAAAAAAAAAAGTAACTGAGCTACTCCAGCGCTTGAGCTACCTTTTGCAATCTCGTAGTATCTCATGTGACTCCAGAATTTATTTAACTCTAAGTGACAGGAAATCAAAACTCTGAGTCCCCACTCTGCCATTAGCTTGATGTGTGAGCTAAAGTAAGTTTCACCTCTTATCAAATTGGAAGGAGTTTTGTGAAACTTAAATGAAGTTGTATTTTTTTCATGAACTTGACTTTTTATCAAGTTGACATTTTTATCAACTAGTATCAGTTGACTTTATTGAACAATTAATTAGAAAAAAATACTATGCTCTCCTGTAATGCTATTATCAGCAGCTACTTTTTGTTTGTTTCTTTGTTCTTAAAATGGGGGGTGAAAGGTTAATCTCAGAAAATTATGTTGAATTTAGCTGAGTTTGCCTGGATTCAGAAGGCAGAACTGTGGATGAATATGCAAAAGGCAGGTCATTTTCCTTTGCTTCTTCCCTTCTGCCCTATCATTCAGGAATATTTTAAGACTCTCCAAGTCAGCCACAAAGAATTGGGAGTTATTATCCACAGTAGGCTCTTACAACAGATCTGGGACAAGATATTGAGGCTGTTGTATTTTTTTATGTTGTCATTTGTTTTTCTGGTTCTGGAAAACATGCAGCTGCTATTTAATGAAGTGGCCACTATTTCAAGTGCCACAAAGGAGCATGATATAACACTCCATTAGCATTTTAATGTATTTTTCCTCTCTATTGAACAGGTAACGTCTTACTGCTGTAATCAACATGTGTGACTAACCATAGTTCTGCGATGCCCAATTTTACTGTATGTCCTAGAAGACAGGTTTATACTTATCTGCTATATACCACCCAACAGAAGTCTTGTAAGCATTTATCTTTAAAGATCCAGGTATTTTCCTAGTATTATTCTCTTTGACCATCTTATTTTGTTAACCACTGCATTAAAAAAATGAACTTCCAGTCAATTTAAGCCAATCCATAACCTGCCTACCTATTTCTAACATACTTGTCCCCATGCAGCGCACACAATGAAGAGTTATAAAGTCTTTGACCTCTTTCCTGAAACCTTCCATTGGACCTGACTTGAGGGCCTTTCTGTAACATCTTCGAAGACAGGAAATGCTAAACCTAATGTCTCCTAATGTTCTTGGGTATCCTCATTCAGCAAAAGAATAAGGCAGATTAGGAAGGTAGATTTAATGATTAGACCCATGCAAATTATTGCTCAAAGTGAAGGTCAGTTAAAAAAAAAAAAAAAGTGGTTGGAGGACAGCTGACCTAAAGCACTGTGTCTACACATGTAGCATGTGTAGCACACACGCTACAAAGCATGTGTGTCCACAATACACAGCATGATTCCATCAGATATTTAACCGGCTTATGGTCAAAGTGGCTTTTGGAATAAGTCAATGAAAGTTTTCTGTAAACTGGCATGTGGTTTTGGAGAGTTCTTGTATATTTTCTTCACAACCTCATAATCCCCAAGGACTCACATTCTGTAACTTGTACACTTCAGTTTGGGATCATTCAAAGATTTTGAGAGGCAAAGACATATTACATATGCATTATATATTGCCTAGCACACACAGAACATTTATGTGTTATCTGATCTCTAGAGGTCCCTTCCAACCCTAAGCATTCTATGATTCTATGATTCTATGATTCTAAAGCAGGGGAAAAAAGAGATTTGGGAATAAGATTTTTTTTTTGTGAAAGTACAGACAAAAATGAAATAAGCCACAATGTTTAAATCTTTAGATACAGCTCACCACCTACTGAGTTGCCACTTGCAAATAAGAATGAAGATGATGATAGCAGAAGAGGTTACTTAAGCCTGTTTCTGGAAGATGCTGAACTATTCAAAATGCTGAGCTCTCTCTACTGATTGATTTAAATCGTTCTCTTTTGGAGGCATCCTTTCAAGTGATCCATATAAACTACTCACGGTTTGTGCTCTTAAATAAAAGCAATCCATCTTAAATCTACCCATGACTAACCTCTATTTCAGCAGTCTTTTATATGATTTATTTAGGTCCATAATCTGTTTAAACCAGGGAACCAAACTGCAGTAGGAAAGCTCTGAGAATCATATGCTGTCCCTACTCTTGTCTAGCCATATGCTCTTAGCCACCATTTTGTTCTGTTTTAGGCTTTTCTTAAGTATTTTTTGTAATGGGGAGAAAAAAAAAAGGTTAGAAGGTTCCATTAGATTCCCATAAAGCGCATTTAGTTCAGTCCTTGTCTCAAAGCATACACAGTTCTAAAGCACACTGAGTTGCTAATGCCCTCGATTTGAGGCTGAACCCACCCACGGACGGAGGCTGGCCTGTGTCCCTATCTGATCACCTGCATGGTTTAAAAAAAAAAAAGAAGTCATATGTTGAATTAACAGTTTCCTTTTCTGCAACTGGAATCTGTTGCATTTTGTCACAGAATCACAGAATAGTTGAGGTGAAGCCTCTAGAGATCATCTAGTCCAACCCTCCAATAGGGACACCTAGAGCATGTGGCACAGGGTGGCATCCAGGCAGGTTTGGAAGATCTCCAGAGAAGGAGACTCCACAGCCTCCCTGGGCAGCCTGTTCCAGTGCTTTGTCACCCTCACAGTAAAGAATTCTTCCTCACATGGAGATGGAACTTCCTGTGTTTTAATTTATTCACCTCTGAGAATAGTTTGTCTTCTCCCAGATTACCCACTAGATAGCTAAAGATAGCTCTACCTTAGACTTTTCTTCTTCTGGCTGAACAAATCCAGCTCTCTCGGGCTCTCCTGGCACATGACGGGCTCCAATCCACAGATCATCTAGTGTCTCTCCACTGGTCTCACTGGCCGATATCTTTCCTCTGCTGGGGAATCCAAAACTGGTCCCAGTGCTCCAATGAGCTCTCACAGATAAGGAATCCCCTTGGCATATCAGCCAGCTGCCCGGTGCAGCCCAGGTAGCCGTTAGCCTTCATAGCCCCCAGGGATCACTGCAGATTTACGTACAGCCTGTAGTCCACTGACGTCATTTTCTGAAAAGTTGTTTTCTTGATTGGCTCCCAGCCTGTATTGACTGCACGGGACTGTTTCATCTCAGGTATGGGAGTTTGCATTCCCTTTCGTTGAACTTTGTGAGGAATTTTGAGGATACGGAATTACACTGATGGTAATGGTGTAATGATCTCAGATAGTCACCTGAGATACTTGGACACTTTATCTGAACCATTACCATAGCTCTTCTGTCCCTAAATGCTTATGAACTGCACTGCACAATGCTAACAGCAGGGCTGAAGTCATTCTTATCTTCTCATGGTAAATTCATGCCTGCATATGCATATAAAATAATCAGTGCTTGCAGTACTGCTTCAAGACAAGAATGTTGCTTTCCATCATAAAACTTTTTTCTAAACCTTGTGTATATCCGCATAACATAATTCAATGTCTCCTACAGTTATTTGAGCCGAAGCTACCGTCTGCCTAAACTAATGTTTATGGTCCTCTCTACTAGCTCAAGCTACACCTACGCTCATTCATCTCCATGCTCATACTCTTTAACGCCTGTCATGCTCATCATGTTAATCTAATGAGAGAAATTGTCCCAGGAGCTGATCTGTGGAAGTCTCATCTCTTCCAGGTTCGTCTCTGTTTCTTGTCAGTACTAAAAAGCAGGTAAACTGTAAGTCAGGAACACAGAATTCCTAGACAAGTTTTGTTCTAGAAACTATAATATGTAATAAATTTATTACAAAAATAAACTATTATCTTATTACAAAAAAACTTCTGGAAATACTCCAGAGCTAAATGGGGCTGAGAAACAAATGCATTTTCCAAGACTTGTTCTGGGTACAGCTGCCAATAACTAAGCACAAAATTTCCTATCAGTTTCCTATGAGTTTGGGGTATGTCAGAGAAAGTTAACGCACAATTAGCATAGGCATAGACGAATAACTGTACTTAAGAAAGCAAGTAAATTAGCTCCAACAGAGTTGGCTTGCAGAATAAAGGCCAAAAGCACTAACTCAGGTAAAGAACCAAGTACAAGGCAATAACATATACGATTTTTGTTAATTTTTTGTTCATTCTGAATTTTCTATGTGAAAGCCAAATTCCAGAAAATTCTTAGTATTATGATTGTTAACATAGCAAGCAAAGAATATACTGCCCAATTATACACAATTTTTTTAACAGCTCTCTCACTGGGCAGTTGGGAGTCTTCCTAATTTAAGGCAAATGAAAAATATCA
The DNA here is from genome assembly GCF_000705375.1 of Tinamus guttatus. Next base: position 286,614 of record NW_010587975.1, read on the forward strand.
TCCTTTTTTTTGTTATAGCACCAGTGGACCATGGCAGCTCCCACAGATGATACAGCTAGGAAACAGCTTCCCCATGGCTAGAAAGGCACCTCATCTTGGCAAAACAAAACCCCCAAAACAAAACAAAACACCTCTGCAGACATTGCATCTCTAAGAAAGAAGTCAGTTGCTTCACGACCACATTTGAAGCAAGAGTCAAAATAAATTTGAAATATGTGACACAAATGTGTACGAGTTTAATGCCTCAGAATGATAACTGGGTTTTAGGCTTTTGATTCCACTTTGGCTGCAGCTGCAATTGCAAACCCAGGCACCCCAGATATAGCAAAGTCTCCTGCGGTTTCTGCCTGTGCCGGCCATGATGCCCGCTTTCAGATGCCACCCATTTCCAACCTCCGTGTTTCACATTCCAGTCCCACTCCCAGACTGTTCAAGAGCATCCAGACTCTCCACTGGAAGCCCCCACCTTCCCCCTTATGCAGGATTAAGCCAGGAGAGACACAGATCGCAGCCAGTATTTATCCAACCCCTTTTATTAATGGCATTATTAACGGCGGCCGCTACAACAGCGCTCTGGACACGGTCGCTCTTCACTCCGCCCTCGCCACCACACGGGGGGCGC
>NW_010587975.1:288142-308169 GCF_000705375.1 Tinamus guttatus
ACATTGTAGCTCTCATGCTCTTTGTCTTTGAAGTTAATGACTGATAGAAAAACAGTTGATGTATAGGAGGAGGCCTTGGATTAAGGGGGTTGTTTTTTGTTTTCTTTGTTTGCTTCTTTTCCTCCCTTCCTTCCCTCAATCCCTGCTTCAGACTTCAACAGGGAGTTGGAGACCTTTTTCAGTCAGGATTTTAATCCTCCTGATAAGCTTTAGGCTTCAAAGTTACCTTTCCACAGTGAGGCCCACAATTTAACTGCTCTTAAATGAGGTGGGGTTTTTTTAGGTGTGTTTCTTCAGTGGATCAATGGCCAAGTAGTTGAGGTATTTGCCTACAACATCAAAAAGTTTCCCTGTTGCACTAAATTTCTTGTGGACAAGTCATTTAGCAGAGTACATCTGTACTGATAAATGGAAAGGGGCTAAGGAATGAGTATGAGCGCCAGACTGATCTGTGATTACCTACACTGCCTTTTCTTAGCTCAATTTTAGAGCAGCTTTCTCAAAAACGAGTTACTGTAAACCTTATTTAGTGCTAAGAAGTTCAAATCGGCACAAATCTGTGTATCTGGTCATGGGACCAAAGGTTGCTTTGTGGCTGTCTCTGGTTTAGCAACATGTACTTTGCCATCCATTCCAACTTTCAAATGGAGGCTATAAGACTATTGCTGTGTCGTGTATGCGCTGATCATGCTGACATCTCTGTTTTCTTACAGATCGGCTCTAGTGGTAACAAAGCCGGTGCTTTAGCAAGAACAATGTTGTTGACAGCGCTACAGGCATACAATGAATAATAAATTAATTCACTCTTAAACTGAAATGTAGCTGTGACTTTTGTATTTTACTTGATGTTGCTTTTTGTTTTATGCCAACAGTCAAAAACAAAAGATACACTTAAAATCTGGATGATATGTTGGGCTTAGTCCACAATTAAACACATGAGGCAAAATAGGCTATCGAGCTGAGCCCTCCAGGAGAACTGCTTAGACTCAGTAAAAGGGTCTTGTAACATAATTGGCTTCATAAGCATTAAACCTGGCAAAATACTTAATTTTGCTTAAAAAATGATAAACTGTGATGTTAGGTTAAACTGTATGCTTTCGTACTTTCTTAAACATTTTCTGTGTTTTAAAAGCTTTCAGTAATTTTTAAATCAAAATCCTTCACTGCAACATTGTTTTTAATTTTTATATTTTTAATGAAAAAGGTAATTTTCATTAGTATATGCAAATGTTGACACAAGATCCTGTGACTTAGCAGTCCTTCCTTTTTTTTTTTTTTTTTTTTGCTAACAAATGATTAGACCATACATATCTTAAATTATTCTATATACTTGATTCTATATACTTCTTTCATTACCAGGGAGCCTAATAACTAAAGTATGTTTTATGGATGATGAGAAAGGATCTCCCGCGTCACAAAATCCATTTGGCCGTATGCTAATCCTTCTTATAAGAGTACAGCTCTCTGCGCAGTCTTGCTGGGTTTCTTTCCAATGCTTTCAGTATAACTGTTTGCCGTTCTGCTGATCAGCAGAAGTCTGCTTATAACTTCTAGCTGTTCTTCTTGACCTTATTCTAGTTACTAAATACACATTTATTCTTATGCCAGTGTTGTTGTTCGTCTTAAATGAAAGATGCCAGGCTGTAGCCAGTGGGTGACTGCGGTTGACCAGAAAAGTTCCTGCAGCCTGAGGTTCATTTTTCTGGTATGGAATAGGGAGTAGGCTGCAAGCCAGGTGAGTTGAGTGGCTTGCAGCCTGTTCCATGTGGGCTGCCTTCTCGATGCTTCTGGGCTCCTTTCTCTAATATTTTTAGCTGTCATTGAACTGAAAAGCACCCACCAGTGGTTTTGCACAAGGGATAATTCTGCCATGTTGTAGAAGTATAGAACCATACCTGATTACCTGATGCTTCTGTGGCTAGAAATGCTTCAGTCATGAAAGTGCTGTCTGCGTTTTGTTCATAAAGTGCATCAGAATAGAGCACAATGTGCGGGCTTTGTATCTTGGTGCACCTGTGCTGGTGACCTGCAACACGTAAAGTCTGTGCTTTTGTTGGATGGAGTAGAGGAAAGATTATTTCCTGTTTTTATATATACACACACACACACATATATATATATGTATCTCCTTTTGCTTTATTATTAGCATAAAACAAGAAGAGAGATTAAATAAACTGAAATGAAGATATTATTTAAGATTTTTAACAGAAGTTTGCATTCAATAGTTCCTTCTTTCCTGGCTTGCTTACTTCAGGTGTTCTTTACTTTTAATCCAGTGTATTTATAGAGACTAATCCAATCTCTTCAGTTTACTAGCTCAGTAAGTCAAGGAAGTTTTTCTTCTCCCTGCCAGCAAGAGATTAATTCATCAGAAAACATCAGTTACCCTTCCTTACATCTCTTCTTGTATTGAGGCAGCTTCCTTGAATGTGGCTTAGTATTGTGTGAAGTCTCCAGTGCTTTCTACAGTAACATTAATGGTTCTGGATGTGTAATGGAGGCATCTTTTTCTTTCCTAATTTTCTTTAGATTGCAGTTATCTTTATATAGCTACAATTTCTGTGGCTTGTTATTAAGTGTCATTGACAAAAATACCTGTTTTTTCCCCTTTCTTCCCTCCAGCTTACAGCATCTTCTCTTGAAAATGTATGTTCTTTCCCGTTTAAACAGTATCCCATTTATGTTGTTCACCAAGTTGATTACTCAAGTATAAGAGTTGTCTGTACTTTCTCCCCCCACCCCACCTCTGAATCTCAGTGCTCTCTGCAGAAAACTTCACTGGAACTTCTTTACATTTTGTATGCCGTAAATGTGGCCTTGGTCCAAGAATAATTTATATGGTTGCATTTGGAAAGACTGAACTGTATTTAGTTAGCAAAACAGTCATTATACACATTTTAAATTTAAAATAAGCCTTTTGAAGTCTATTCTGCTCTTCAGTTGTTGAAATACACGTGGGTAGCTGGCTGAGTAATCCCTTACAAAACAAAAGTAACAGCTAGAACCTCCCATCTGTAGCAATGCACCTTTTTGTGTGTGTGTGTGTGTGTGTTAAATGCCCTTCTTAGGACAGAAAATACCACTTGTTTTTATAAACACTGTACAGAAAATCAGTAATACCCTTAGTGCAAGATATTACTCTCTTTGTTTCGTAAAGCACAACTTTAACTGTTAAAAACATTTCTTCACAGTTGTGTGTGTTGCTATTAGTTGATAACAATACATTAAGATTTGTCAAAATTCGTTAAGTGTTTTCCCTTAAGTCATATAGTGAAAATGTACCGAGTTGATAGGTTCAGGCCTTTGCTTAAGTAGATAGAATGTTAACTGTACTTTCTAGCACCTTGCATATTCTTTTTTGAAATCATTATCAGAAGTAAATTTAGGTGTTTTTTTTTTTTTTCCCTTCTTCCACAACTAGCTAGGGCTTTTTTATAATGGAAAATTTAATATTGGTGCCTATTCTTCTGATGCTTAACTTTTAAGACATATGTCTTTGTGTTGTAATTAGATTTGATGGTTACGGAGTTAAATTCCATGTCGGCTTGGAATCTTCCATCCTATATCTAAAGGTTATTAGGTGATAACCATAATGAACCAGACTTCGTACTGAGCAACTAGATAGCTTTCTGCTGATATATACAGTATTAGCAATCAGTTAAAAGACATGTTATTATAAGGTAATGTTTGTTTAGTTTAATCCGAGAAGTCTCATTGATTGTTATTCCCATTTGCAGTAATGGAACAAGTGCAGGATTCGGTTACGCAAGAAGATGCAAACATTAAGGCTATTAATGAAGAGTACAGGAAAGCCTTTATATTTATCAATAAAGGACTGAACACAGATGAACTGAGTCAGAAGGAAGAGGCAAAAAATTACTATAAGCAAGGACTGGACCACTTGCTTCGAGGAATCAGCATTCCCTCGCAGGACCCTGCGTGTGTGGGATCCCAGTGGGAGTCTGCCAGGGAGATGCAACAAAAGATGAAGGAGACCCTCCAAAATGTTCGCGCTCGACTCAGTGTTTTAGAACAAGATGTCTCCACTGTAAGACATCAGGAAGCAGGAAGTCCTGCTGCAACAGGTGTCCCTGCTGAGGTGCCCAAGCTGTACCCTTCTGTTCCTTCCGAAGAGAAGCCAGAAAGACCTCCTCCACCTACTTCTCTGCTTGCACCCAGCCAGCCACCAGCGGCCAGCAGAAGTGTTGCAAGTGCGAGTGAGGGGCAAATTCCAGCTATGAGTCCATCAGATCCAAATCCTCTCTGTCTGCCAAATGAAGCACCTCCTGCCTACACGCCTCAAGCTGCCGATGGCCATTTTACTGTGTCTTATGGCACAGACTCTGGGGAGTTTTCATCTGTAAGTGAGGACTACTACAGAAAGTGTAACCAGCCACCTCCCCTTGAAAATCTGGGAGTGGATGCAGACGAGCTGATCTTGATTCCCCAAGGAGTGCAGATATTCTTTGTGACCCCTGATGGGCAAGTTAGTGCTCCTTCATATCCTGGATATCTACGCATCGTGAAGTTCTTGGATGCAGACAGCGAGATGGCCCAGAATCGTCCACCTGCATTTCTTCAGGTAACAAATAAAGCATGATAAAACAAACAAAAACATCCTTTATTTCTATTTCAAAAATGTCATAAAATTTAAAATGGCTGTCAGCTTAAGTTTTTGCTCTTCTGAACCTAAAGCTATGTGAGAAAATCCAGAAGAATCTTATGGAGAAATGGTTATCTGCAAATGTACATCAGTATGACTTTTCTCAGAAATGTCCCTAGATGTTCCTCTGGTTCCTGGGTGTCCTTACTGTTTTAATTAATTCTGTTTCCTGAGGAATTTGGCCTAACATGTCTCTTCATGTTATAAAATTAACTTCTCTTTCTTCAGATAGAGAAGAAAACATGCTGACTGTAACATTTCAGTTTAAAACAGACTTTGTCTGAGCTAGTGATAGTGCAGTCAACTTGGAGAGCTGATTAATTCGGAATGTTAATCTGCTCACAACTACAAGAGGAAAAGACTCATTATTTGGATTTTCCAGCCTGTGCTTGCTTCTCTGGACATATTCTGTAACATAGGTGGTTTCTGATCAGTTTCTGACTTTGGTTCTTGTTGCTGCTACAACTGTTGTTTCTTGGAGATTCTCTCTGTGAAGAGGAAACTTTAAGAAACAGGGGGAAACCCTTTGAGGTGTTGGGTTCTCTTCATTCCCTTCTACCTCTGCTGGCATTCCACATCACAGCCAATCACAGCCTTCTATTTATTCTGCCATATAAACCTGTCCTGGGATCAACAGGAAGGTACATGCACTGTGAATCCTGATTTGACTGACTGAATATTTCATCTCTGTCTGTAACAAGGCCTCAATTAAGAGGCTACCAGGCCGAATTAAAATCCCGTGAGAATTTCCCTATGTTAGACTGTCTAAGCTAATCAAGGATGATGTTCTTACAACCATGGAATTTTTGTTTTTATTTTCAGGATGGCATAAGGAAGGCTTTTATTTTACTTAAACTGTATGTTCAGTGCTTATGGGTACTTTTTGTCATTGATAAGATCCTTTAATTTGTAGAAATAATTTTTCCTTAATTGTATTTATCTTTTCCAGGTTTGTGACTGGATGTATCCTCTAATGAGCAATCAGTCTCCTGTCCTGTGCTGCAGCACTGGAGTCTACATGTTCCCCGACACAATGTCGCAGGTGCCAGGGTCCTACGTGGGAGTTGTGTTGTCCTCAGAACTGCCAGCAGCTGACAGGGAGCTTTTTGAGGATTTGCTAAAACAGATGTCCGATCTTCGAATCCAGGTAAATCCCAGGGCTACCTCTTTTAAACCAATAATAAAATGTAGAAATGATCAACATATTTTCCTAGTTGTACAAAACTTTTCAGTTTTATATCTTGTTTGGTAGACTCAACCATGTGAAATGATGTAGACAAGATTAAGCACATAGGAATCATGTATGTACCATGATATGAGGGAGGATAGAAATTTTAAAATCATAAACTGTAAGCACAGAAAAGAAATGGTCATTTTATGTAATTTCATTGCTTTCCAGAACAGAACACAGACACAAATGACAAGTTTTCTTCGGGAGAAAGAACTTTTATTTTTTTGTGAGTGCATGCCTGTATCACATGCATACACTCTGTATATGGTTTTGATGAGACCATTCTAGGAATATTGTTTCCAAATATGTGAACATGAAAAAAAAGAGAAAAAAAAAAGTCTAAGCAGCTTCAGAAAAGAGCTGTGAAAATACCGAACACCTCAATCTGCCTTAAAATGGATTTCAGGAGTAGTTTAATCTATTAGCAGATTACTGCAGCAGCCTTACTGTAGCAGAATTTTAAGCAGAGTGAAAATAAATTAAAAACAGAAAACATAATTCAACAAAGGCACAATCCGGTCAGATATGCTGATTGGAAATAAGGTGAAAACTGTCAATGATGGTTATAGCAGAGCAGTGGAACAGTATTTCAAGAGGAGTGATAATCAACAACCACTTAAGTCAATAAAATTATATCTTTTCTTGAAAGACACCATCTTGTTGAATACTAAGACTTGAATACAGTGACTTGGAAGGAACCGGTTTGCAACATTTCACATGGGTGGCATTTGGTTATGTTATAAATCCTGTTCAGTTCAGAAGGATTCCACTAATTTGCTTCAAATGTAGCACACATTTGTGTGATGTTTTGATTTTTTTTTTCCAGTGCGAGAGACACTGGATAAAATTCTATGATCTATCCTGTGTTAGAAATTCAGGTTATAGTAGTCCCTTTTTGTCCTAAAATTGCATTTTCTGTTAATGTTCCCTGATATAATGTCACAGGTGCCAAGATCTCATGAGAAAGTAGGGTTACCTTCAGAACTCCCAGCAACTGTGAGATCACATTTTGAAGATAAGTTAAAACAGAGATCTGGCCACAAAGTCCAGGTAAATTCTGGAACAGTGATTCAATATATATATACCCCTTTGGTAGTGGAAAATTATAAATTATAACTGAAATACAACTTAAAACTGCTGAGATTCCAGCCTTGGTTGACAGGCTGGAATTGACAGATTGAGAGGCTTCCACCAGTTCCCACATGCCATACTTCCTGATTTTTTTTTTTTTAATTTATTTTTCTCTCTTGGACTTGAAGCTTCTCCAGTTATTGCAGGCTTCTAAATTCTAAAAATCAGGAGTAAGTTTCTGGAATTTTAAAGACTTTCCCACATAACCAAATCAAAATTTTCCTTTGGGCAAAACATTTCAAAGCCTGGTCTGCTGGCCTTTTAGCTCTGTTTTGCATAGTACTCTGGTGGATCTAAGTATGTAATATTTATGCATGTTATAGAGTTGTATTTCACATTAGAGAACCCATTTCTGCTCCTTAGCAGTGGCTGACTGAACCTTTTTCTATGTGGTGACCAAAAATTTGTTATAAATAAATTATATATTGGAAATACTTTTTTATCCATTTTGTTTCTTGATAATTACAGCTCTGTATATAAAGATAATTTCTGCATCTCTTCTGCAAAATGGTCACATGATAAAGACAGAAACATGAACTGAAAGTGAAATGTCACACTGCTGTCAAGCAGTAAGGGATGGTTTGCTATAAGTTGGTGATACTGAAAAAAGAATGATAGTATAATACAAGTGTATACAAAATAGTGGTACATTGTTAGCCTTCTGGATAGTAAGTTACTAAGACTTAGGTTAGTCCTTCTTGTCTTTTTGTTTGTTATTTCAACAGTCCTCTTTGTGCAGGATCCTATATTTATGAGATTTCAATGTAATAGCAAGTATAATTGGTTTGTGTTTTATATTCTCTTTATAGCTTTCATCTAGGAATGCTCTCATACAGGCTTTTCTAGAAGAAAAAAACCTCTTTGTTCTTTTATCCACTATTAATCAGTTCTGTTTTAAAGTATTGGAACCTTTTTATATTTACATTGTAGAATCTTAACTAAAAAACTGAATTTATTACGTTTGTTTTTGTCTTTTCTAGTGGATATTCATACTTCTTTGTTTACAAACTGTCTAAAGTCCTGGTACAGTTGTTAGAGACACTAACTGCACTGTTTGCTAATTCCTAATGACTGTCTGCTCCAGAAACACTGGGGTGTGAGAGGAATTTGCACAGAATTTGTCCACCCACGGGCAGTTGTATCATGAACAACTTTGAAGTGTTCCTTGGCTGCTCCAATCTGAAAAAGCATCAGCAGCACGTGGAACGAAAGATCTCCTTTATTTAGAAATTCCAGAGGAAAGGATGAGGCGCAAGCAACCAGAACAGCTGCATTCTGCTAGCGCAGCTGGAGGCTCTGACCAAGATGAAGAAAAGAGACCACAGTTCCCATCCAAAAAAAAAAAAAAACAATAGAGTTGACATTGCTCTGGGAAGATAAAAATGATAGATATACAAGGATCTTACCTTTTCTGTTAAATTGTACTGTCAGATACCCCTACTTTGTTACTTGACTAGACAGCCTTGTTGGCAGACAAGTCTTGTAACTGTGGCTGAAGAAAGTTTAAGAAAATGCTTAGTTGTTTGATAAGCTTTTCTTCATATACAGCTTTTCTGTGAGAAAGTGATGGAATCACAAACTTCCATTGACTTGCTGTACACATGTTGGAGGAAAACTGGCTTTCTTTTTTCTCCATAATAGATCTGCATGGTCATCTAAATAAATCTCTTGCTACCTTGTGAAGTAGATTCTGACGTGTTTACTTTCACTCGTTAGCCTGCAGAAGCATCTAGTGACACGTTTAACTTGCCTGAGACTGTGCATATTCAACCACAAGTTGAAGGAGAGGAAAAAGGGAAAGATGGAGTGAGAAGGTTGCCCATGGAATCTTGTCAGGTACTGTCATAGTGAGCGGATTACATTAAATAAAAAGCTCAGTGAGTAATACCTAAATGCATGTGTACTGGTAAGGGCTGAGTGGTCAGAAAGGGTTAGTCACAACTTCAATTGTAGTTATCTAAAAGTTACTTTTTGTTCTGTTAGAACAGTGCAGAATTTGAATCCCCTGTCAGCAAAGGATTTGTTCACAGCAAATAGTCTGGGCTCCAAATTCAAGTTTATTGCCCTGTATGAGTCAAAGAGCTGTGATGGAACAATTTTATTATATGAGCAGTTAATGTTGAAGTATGCATTTACTATAGTTTGTGCAGATAAGCACTAGAACTGAACTGATCACAAGAAATACTTGAAATACACAAGAAGCTGCTGGAAAAGCTAATGAAAAGAGAGAAGATTGGGTTTTACATATTCAGGATGCTAACAGCATCAAGATGTACAGCCTTATTACTGTTGACCCTGTTGGGAGTTGATTATCCATTAAAATATGTATATGTATTAAACTGAGATTTGGGAAAAGAGTGGCTATCATGGACTTAAAAAGTGATGGAAAAACGTCAGTGGTGTAGGAGTAGAAATCATGGCAGAAATTCATGCTGGCTGCTTGGGAAAGCGTGTAACTGCAGCCTCTAATCTGGAATGTTGCTGAAGTAGCAGTGTGGGGAAGCTGCAGAAGAAAAGGCTGTGAAATTCTGCACATATTAAGAAAAATAATCTGTTTTGAAGGTGCATCTTGGGTAAGCTGGGGCCTCATGAAAGGAGCAGAGTATACTGGCAAGGCTATCCACAAAGGAGCTTCCAAGCTGCGGGAGCATATTCAACCAGAAGAAAAACCTCTGGAAGTCAACCCAACTGTAGCGAAGGGGCTTCATGTAGCGAAACAGGCTACGGGAGGAGCTGTAAAAGTCAGCCAATTTTTAGGTAAAATGTTACATCTCATTATTTATTCATGAAGGTAAAAACATTCAATTATCTGTAAAATGACAGCTAGTCAATGAACTAATTTTAGGAATATTTTTATTATAAAGCATGCTTCCTTTTATAAAGAAATAGTTTGCATAGCAAAGTATTTTAACAGTTTGTTTAACATTTTTTCTGTCTTTTTTTTTTCTTCCTCAGGTTTTAGACAGTCAATTCAAAATGGCTTTTTTTTTTCTTAAGTCAATCATGTATCTGAAGTTACTAACCTACAAAGTGGACCAGTGTGTGGGGAGGTGTATGGTCAGCCTAGGTATAGACTTCCATGTAGAACTGACTGGTGTTCAAAGATGCCAAGTAATCACAGCAGCTGTCAGTAACTTCATTCTGATATTTATGTTAGGATTAGTGTCAGCATTTTTAATTCAGTTGTGCTGGGTACAATAAAACTGCTTTGAAGAGTTGGAATGGCAGTAAGAAAGACAATCATAAGTAAGATTTAAAATTGTAAGAGACTTGTACAGAAGGCAAGTGAGGAGAACTCCTAGCTTGTTCCCATCTGCAGTTTGGAGATAACAAAGTGATGGAAACAGCCACTTGAAATCAGAGCATGGTTGAGGTTGGAAGGGACCTCTAGAGATCATCTAGTCCAATCAGCCCTGCTCAAGCAGGGTCACCCTGAGCACATTGTACTGGATCACATCCAGGCAGGATTTGAACATCTCCAAGGAAAGAAACTCCACAGCCTTTCTGGGCAGCCTGTTCTTGTGCTGTTACCCTCACAGTAAAGACGTTTTTCCTCATGTTCAGATAGAACTTCCTGTGTTTCAGATTGTGCCTGTTGACTCTTGTTCTGTTGCTGGGCACCTCCCCAGAAAAAGTCTGGCCCGATTCTCCTCCACCAAGGGAAAGTCTTCCTTTTCTCCAGACCTTCTCCCTTAGTCTCCAGGGCCTGGGATTCCTGAGGACTGACTGCTCTTAGCAGTAAAGACTGAAGCAAAGAAGGCTTTGTCACCAGTGTCCTTACACCATTCAGTAGCAGGCTCCCATTTTCCCTATTCTTCCTTCTCTTGCTGACATACTTAAAGCCTTTCTTGCTATCCTTGAATTCTCTTGTCAGATTAAATTCCATATTAAGTAAAAGTTTATGACAAGCATCTCTTTCATCCGAAGTGCTTTTAGCCACAGACTAACTTACTTTTTTGGGGAATTGGAGCTGTTAAGAGTTCAAAAGTAAGATTGCTTCTATACCCTTTGGGCACTTAAGTGTACATTAGAGTCTGTTGACTCTCAACATATTAACAGAAGTAACACCTTGGACTTCAATAAAGCTTGCTGAAAACAAAAATAAGAATGTTTAAAGAAAAATGTTCTGTGTTCTTATTTAATAATCTGCATGCCATTATTTTACCCTAGTTGAGGGAGTGTGTTCTATAGCAAGCTGTGTTGGAAAGGAGCTGGCTCCACATGTGAAGAAGCACGGCAGCAAATTAGTTCCAGAATCCCTTAAGAAAGACAAAGACGGAAAATCCACTTTTGATGGAGCGCTGGTGGTAGCAGCAAGTGGAGTTCAAGGTAATAGAAATTCATTAGACTATTTTTAATTGCCTATGCTGATTTCAGTGCCATGAACTCAAACTGTTCATTTTTACAGGGTTTTCAACAGTATGGCAAGGTTTAGAAAGTGCAGCCAAGTGCATTGCTAAAAGTGTTTCAACTGAGACTGTAAAAACTGTCAAATACAAGTAAGTTATGTTTTTATTAGCTTCATTTTCAACAAAACATTGTTATCATGTGTGAATACTGTCCAACAAAGTTTGTGGAAGTACAAGAAAAGTACCTAAATATCTGCTTTGCTCTAGTTGTGCACTGTACAACATGATTTTAAGTATACCTTGGTGCTCTTCATGCAAATATGAAATGAATCAATGCATCAATTGTCATTTTATATTATAAAAATCATTATATATAATGTCATTATGAAAAAAAACATACTGTCTGAAAGCAGTCAGTTCTGATCCTTAATTTATGTGAACTTAAATTTTAAGAAAATTGAAGTGACCTCGACTGTCAGGAGATCAGACCAAAGTGAGGAGGTACAAAAATAATTTTGTGTAAGGAAATCTAAAGCATAAATAGCAATAATTAGAGACTATGACAGGACACACTAGTCGCAACTTCGAAGAAGCAAATGTTCATAGAAAATGGTAGTGCGGGAAGAAGATAGTTACATTTGGCAGCTTGTTGCTAGGAGAATGGAATGGACAAAGTTGGTGACCGTGTTTAGTAAGAGGAACTAGGCAGAATTATGAAACACCTACAAAATATATGAAATATCCCTCTCAAAGAGCAGTAGGAATAATGAAAGCTGGAAAGTAAGCAAAAGCACCTAGGTTAAATGGAGTTGATGATGAGTGTAGCAGAAGAGATTTTCAGAGGGGATGTTGGAAGGGCACACAGACCATTAGCAGCAGGAAGCAAGATGACAAGGTAAACAGCAGGATACGGAAGTTAGTGGTTGGACATCTCGGGTCCCGTTCTAATGCACTTCAGATAGGAAGCCAAAGACATGAGACAAGATAGCAAGCTGCTCGTCAGGGCTGCCTTATTGCTCACATGTTTGCTTTTGATAGGGCTGCCAGAAGACATTGTACAAGTACTCTTTTCACATAAATTCATATCAATGTTTTTGTTTTAGGTATAAAAATAGGAAATAATGAGACCAGCGATCAACAGTTCCTAAGATGAAAAACAATAAGTAAATAAATGCTGCAGTAAAATGGAATTCACAATATTTGATAGTTGAGGATTTCTTCCGTCTTTTGATTCTGTTCTATATAAATATATTTAAGTTCTACATAATATCTCTTTTCAAGCTATCTTTTGCCTAGGTGACAAAAGATAATAACGGAACATCATCACAGGGTCTTTGTGTAAAACAATTCAGCTGAAACGTCCTCTTTTCTGATAGAGGCATGTTCATCATAAGTGTAAGACGATCAGAAAGGGGGCAGGGGAAAACGTAGCTGAGGAAGTACTAGCTCTGCAAAAATACCTCGTTTCTAACTTACTCCCAGGTTTTTACAAAGGTATGAATAACTACAGTATCTGCATCTGTTCAACCTTTTCCTTTTTTTTTAAAAAAAAATAGGCAATTGAGACAGGCAAAGTGAAAATCAACTATCAAATATTTAAGAAATTATTAGTTTCGCTATTGGATGAGTTTCTTTGAAATGACGTTGCCTGTTGTACTGATATTACAGGCAGTTACTGGCTTATTAATCCTGAGGTGAAAATAACTAATCAGGTTGGCAAATAATTTACTGCTATTTTGCTGTGAGACTAAATCTTTACAAACCAGTTGTCAATGATTCAAAGCTGTTACTCTATCAGAGAATGAGAGAAAAAAAAAAAAAAAGGTCCATTCAGTTGCATTGTTGGTTCCAGCTGTTATCTGTAGTGCCTACTCTGCTGATACTGTATATATATATATATTTTCTTTTTTGGTAAAATCTAATAGTTTTGGGATCCCTTGATATCCCGTTCTCTCTTTATCCTTATTTTGAGGGCCTCAAGGAATTTCTGGTCAAAAGAAGAGTACTGCCTGAAATATTTCCTTTTGGCCTGGTTTGGCTGATTACAGTGCTCTCCAGGGAAATGTTGAACTCCTGGAAAAGCTGGAGTTACTGCTCTGCTCATATACGTCTGTCCTCCTTCAGTGTACACTCTCTACTACTATGGAGATATTATCTTTCTTCATAAATGAGTAATTTGTTTAATGAGGATATGTGGCTGCTAATTTCCCCCCACAAGGCGGGGGGATGATGAGGTTATACGTATCAGTAACTTTCACCGTATCCTCAAGGTCATTGCTTTGAGGCTTAGTATAGTTTTTTTTCTTTTTCCTCTCTTATCTCTTTTCCTTGGCTATTACATTGACTCCAGGCTCCTTCAGATAGGCCTGCATTGCACAACAGAATTAATTGCCGGGAGCCTGCAACAAATCATTTTATCTGCCTTTAGCATTTGAGCATAGCTGTTTGGGCACCCATGAGACCCGGGTGAATTTGCTTGGTCACAGTGGTGCACTGACATGTGAGACAGCTTTGGGAACTCTGGCCTGCAATGCCTGTCACAAGGCTGTGGAGAAACTCGGTGAAAGGCTAGAGGATACCTTGTGCATAAAAAATACTTTTTGCACTTGCATATAGACAAGCCTTCTTTCCTCATGACTGTGGGGAAGGACTGGCGGGGGGGTTTGAGGAAAAAGTATAGAAGCATACTGGTGTCCTTAAAGAGGGAGAAGATTATTTTAAATTTTGTTGTCTGATAGAGTAGTAGCTCTTACTCAAATGACTCAGTAATTTTTAATTTTACTCCTTAGAAATTTACACTGAGCACTTGAGAAATTAAACACCCAATGATAGTTAACAGCTGTGCTTAAATTGTTGCTTTTGAAAGAACTCTTACGAAGGGAAAAATGCTAAATACCTTCATCTACAAATCTGTTGTCTGTCTTAAGGTATGGAGAGGATGCTGGCCATGCTACAGACAATGCTATGAATTCTGCAATCAATGTTGGCGTGACAGCGTTTAATATTGACCACATTGGGATCAAAGCTGTTGTGAAGAGAACAGCAAAAGAAACTGGCCATGCTGTGCTGGATGAATACAATGTACTGGATAAGGAGAAAAAGGATAAAATATGATAATAATGAAATATTTCTCAAAGCCTTACACTAGCGGTGAAACTTCCTATTAAGAAGTAGTTATATTGCTAACCTGTGATTTAACACAAAGCATACTGTATTTTTCAAGCAACTATTACTTAATTTGACCTGAAAATGTAAAGGCTGAGGAGGTTGAGGTTTTTCTTTCTTATAAGGAAAAATGAAAGTCTCCTTAATTCATCATTCTGTATTGATGCAGAGATTTTGACTGTTTGAAGGGTGTGAGTTTGCAGTTCATGAACTTGCCTCTGTAAGCACTCTTTTCAGGATATAACATGAAACAGTAGAGTAATATAGAAACATTATTGTGAATATTTTTGTAATCCTTTATATTTGTAAAGAAGGTTGTGAGATTGAACAAATAGGGTTACTAATTCTGTCCTTAATTATATTTAGTTTTACAAAAAATAAGCTTTACTAAAACTAAGCATTATTTAATATGCTCTTCTTATTTAAGTATTTTGTTTTATTCTTTTGTTTTCTAGACAATTTCTTTTCATAAACTCTAAAAAGCCAATCTTATCCAAAGTTCATATTGGAAGAAATGAAAGACAAATCTCAGGTAACTAGATAGCCATTCCCTTCAAAATTATTTTTTCATGGAGCATCTGAACAAACCAAAGATACCAAGGATTTCCTTTAAACAGAGAGTACCTGATCTCTAGATAAATGTATTTTTCAGTTGGCGCTATAAATAATATTCAGAGATTATTTGAAACTGAGATTTTTATATGGAGCAGTGCATTTCTGCATAAACAAAATATTTTTTCTGTCAAAACATTCGAGAGAGGACACAAGAAATGCCTCTGCACTCTGTACTTTTCACATAGTCCACAGAGAGTCATAGTATACATCATTTCTAATAGAAGGCATAGTACATATGCTATCTAATAGAAGACATGAACTATTTGCTTCAGGAGATAGTTCCAACAGTCAGCACCTTTATTCCCATGAATTCACAGCTGCACAAGGTACATCTTTAAAGGATATGAAGACAAGCACCTTGCTTTGGATGTGTATGGAATATAGTAGACACTACTGTGTAGCTTTGTCATCCTATTGTAGTGTGAAATAACTCCACGTAGAACAACTTGATAAGAGCCGTCTTTCCTTCTGAGATGCTTTTTCACTGCTGCTTATTTAAATTAATTTGAAGTTTAAAGTAGGTTTTAAAGCTGCTATACATTCTAGTCTTGACTGGTCTGGTGGCAAGGAGGATCGATTTACAACTCACCTTCGTATCAAATAATGGGAGAAAATAACTTGAATGACTGTTAGAAGTGGTATTTGTATATCAGATTTAAAAAATACATTAATAAAAATATACTGGAAGAGTAACATGTAGCACATTTCGTGGTAGTTATTGTAGGTGCATATTTTAGCCTGAGAAAAGTAAAATAAAGGGACTAACCACTTGAAATGTAATGTGGACTGATTTACAGAAATAAAAGCTAAATTAAAATTGATTAAATTGTGCTCAACTTCCTTATAATATGAAGCTACTGTATGGACCAGTGAATGGAAAAACTAGGACTTCTGAAGTTCTAGAAGAACAAGCAGTCTGGGAATATATCTGCAATAAAACCTCATCCTCAATTACGGCTGAAATGTTTCACAGTAAAAAGACCTGGCAAAAGTACATTATAGCAGTTTTTGTTCTGTAATCTATTAATGCTGGTAGGTGTGACCACTGAGTAGTACAGATTTAGCATTTGCAAAAACACTTTTGTTATGGATTGCATTTACACTAGGAATGTATTTTATTTATATCTTCCTTCACCCCTTCCACCCCTACCCCACATTTCATTTTTTGCATATAGCTCAAGTAAGCTTCTCCCCAGTTCCTATTCCATATAAACCAGTTTTCACATCCTGAGTTAGCTCAGAGCTTCCTTTTATACCCTCTACAAAGTGCACTACTTAAGCCTTACTCTTTAGTTATTTTTCATTCACAGCTTTGTTTGCTTTGCATTTAGATGTTGAACATTGCTCTTTATGTAGTACTTGAGGCTGACAGAGCTGGTCCTGTTCAGCCTGAAGAAGAGGAGGCTGAGAGGGGACCTGATCAGTGTATATAAACACCTCGAGGGAGGGAGGGAGGAGGATGGTGCTGTCCTCTCTTCAGTGGTGGCCACCGATAAGACTAGAAGGAACGGTCACAAACTGAAGCACCAAAAGTTCCACAGGAGTTTAAGGAAAACATCCTTACCGTGAGGGTGACAGAGCCCTGGAACAGGCTGCCCAGAGAGGTTGTGGAGTCTCCTTCTCTGGAGATCTTCAAACCCGCTTGGACGCAGTCCTGTGCCACCTGCTCTAGGTGACCCTGTGTGTGCAGGGGGGTTGGACTAGATGACCTCTAGAGGTCCCTCCCAACCTCAAGCATTCCATAATTCTACTTGCTTTGTAAACCGCATTAGTAGAACTGCTCTATTGCTGTTTCCAAATTTATTTATTGCTGATTTAAAGGCTTTTTTGCCATAGCATTTGACTTAAGTCTTGTACGGAGTTTACCTGCCATGTCAGTTCTTGCTGTGACATCCCCACCAGTCTGTTGGTTAAAAAGCACACAAAAAAACTGTTCTTGATCACAAATCTAGAATCTAGTATGGGAAAGGACTCTTCCAGATTATAGTGTTTATTTAATGCTTGTTAAGATGGAGGTGGGAAGGGAGAGAAGAAAAAAAAAAAAAAAAAAGCTTTGGCACTTCTAGGGCTCTCTGATTCAACCTCATTCACTCAAAGCCAGTGGTCAGGGTTGTATCTAGTCATGGCCATCTTCAAGGATGGTGGTTACACAGCTTCTCTGGGCAACCTCTGCCAGGGCTTGACTGTGATAGTATTTTTCCCTTGCATTGAATCAAAATTAGTCGTATGCATTGCTGCTTATCCTTCTACTGCACATCTTTGAGAAAGTCTGACTTTGTCCTCTTGGTCTTCCTGTCATGTAATCCTCTGTTTCTTGTTTGTTCGTTTTTCCAGTTGTTGTCCCACAGTGTGTACTGGTAAGTGGGGGTTTCTCACCCTAAATGAAGGGCTTCACTTCTGCTTTTGTTTCACTTCTTGAGGTTCCAACTGGAACATTTCTCCAGCTTGTCCAGGTCCCTCTGAACGGCCACGCTGCAGTCTGGCACAGTGACTGCTCCCTTAATTTGTTACCATTTGCAGACTTGCTGAGAGTGCACTCCCTCCTGTCGTCGGGGTGTTAATGAAAATTTAAGTCAGACTGTCCTCACTATTGATCCCTGAGTCCTGCAGCTGTGCTCCTCATCATCACACTTTAAACCAGCTGGCCCAGCCTGTTTCCCACCACATTCCTGCCTACTTACCCAGTCCATATCTCCCTGGTTTGGCTATAAGGTTACTGCTATACCTTACTTTTTAAGTAACTCCTTATCTGTTTCTTGCCTTCACACAACATGAACCTGTGCATTTAAGATTCCTAGTCTCTTTTTATCAAGCTCCCCTGTATTGCAATCAATTTTCCTGTCTTATGAGTAATAACAATTTTAACCTAAAAATCGTATTAAAAATCTTGAAATGCATTTATAGGTATCTGTATATCTAATTTTAACCTATTTATTTGGATTAAGGAACTGGAAGAAAACTTCTGTGTTGCAAGAGGCACTATTACTGTGGTAACTAGAAAGAATCCTGCTGGTTTTCAATTTTTAACCCACTCACATAGCACCTCAGTCCACAAGGCACCTCTCCCTAACTACAGGTCCCAAACCATCTGGCAAAGCACTTGGTCAGACCTGCCGTCCTGTGCTAACCCCACGAATGTGGCCCAGGCGCATCCTTATACACACTCACTGACCCGGTTCCTGAGAACTCGCCTAGTTAGGACACCTAATCCCTGCATGGAGCCTGGGAGGATGTCCCACTTCCCTGTGATTCCAGGTCGCTCTCAGAGCTCTTAAATATGCCCATTTTGAAAACTACCCAATAGGCTGGTTAAGTTAATCTTGAAACAGTTTCTTCAAAAATTGAAAAGAAAAATACCATGGTGGGTTTCTTTTTTGCAGGCAGTATATTCAACTGGTTATAAAAGCTAACTTAGGTCCAAGACTTTAAATTACTGTCTTGATGTGGTATGTGTTTTGAATATATGTCTTTAAAATATTCAGTAAGTCCTGAGGGCAAAATGAGCAGCTAAATTTAAATGCAGTTACAGTGCAAAATTTGTCCAAAATTATGTTTCTGATTAAGTATCTCAGACAATTTTGCATTCAGTCCGCGTCTCAAACGATAATTCACCGATTAGAATAATAGCATCAATTATAACTTGGGACTGTCAGAAATCACCTCCCATCCTAATTATATCAAACAAATGAAATTAAAATGAGTTTTTCTCCTAGCCAAGCTTTAGCTTCCCTGCTGTCCTACCCCGATACACTAGATCCTGCTGGACTGCTGGTCCAGAAGGAGGCAGTCTAGGGTTTTTGGCTGTTTTCCTCCTGTTTTTTTGCGGAGTTTGCAAATTGAACTAGCTCCTAGAGAAGACTGACAAGTGCCAGAACTGGCAGGAGGCAAGTGGCTGATGTGTGCCAGTAAATATGAGGATCAGGACTTTGCTGTTTCAACATCAGTAAACTATTAGACTGATCCATTTCAACTTTAGAAACTAAAGTTGACTAAAATGCACAATTTTTTTTTTCAGGGCCAATGTTTTGGGTGTCAATGCTGATTTATGCCATCTTAAAGAAATAGTAAAATCATATCCCTTGTATCAGACTTGGCAGCTGTACCCGCATGGGTACTATGTGCCTGCAAGGTTATAGCATATGACTTGCTGTTTGTACAACAAAAGTAAATGAGAAACTAAATCTTTTGTTTTTTGTCATGGTGTGCCAGTAATGAGAAATTACAACCCATCACCCTGCTAAGGTGAGGAGAGCCACTGAAGTGAGTACTAGGTCTCCCAAAACACTGAGGCAGTTTGACCACTCACGTCTTAAATCCCTTGTTTGAAAAATGCAACATCGAATGCTTGTTCAAATGCAGAACAACTTAATATACCAAATAAAATGCTACTATCTGTGAATCAATGTATATGTGCTTCAGTCCATGGCAATGAACACTGGTTATTTGGAGCCCCTTGCTCCTGCCTCAGGTTAGCTACTTGCAAACTAGTTTATGCCCAACACAGGTTACAGTTATCGAGGGCACTAAAATGCAGACTCGATGCTCTTTGCAGACAGGGTCCCGTTGTGCTGCACCCGCCTTCACATGTGGGTCAAAGCCTATATTTAAAACCGTGCTACTTTCCATCTGAAAGAAGAGTGAAAAAGAAAAAGTCAGCACATGTTTGTGTCCCACAGGTCACCCAGGCTCAGGGCGCCCGGACTTCGCCGACAGGACCAGAGCTCTTCCTTGAGGGGCCAAGGCTGTGTCGGCCTTTCCCGTTGTGCAGCCAGACCTTGGGGGATCCTCCGGAGGGAGGGAAGCAGGGAAGGAGGGAAGTGGCCTTGCGCTGAGCGAGGCCGTGCTGCGCCGCCGCCGTCGCCCTGCGCAACCG
>NW_010587975.1:313818-327691 GCF_000705375.1 Tinamus guttatus
TTTTTTTAATAGTTTCAGGACTGTTTTTTCCTTAGCCTTTCATCTGCTGAAATCTTTTGCTTTGAGACCTTTTCTGCTTCTCACCCACATTTAGAAATATGTGAGATAGACATAAATGTAGCAATGTCTTGTAACACAAGCAGAAATACTGAAAATTATGATGCAGAACTCTAGTTTAAAGATTTTTGTTTGAACATCTTGTCCTCACAGAAGTGTTCTGAAGATTGATGGGTGCTCGCTGAGCTTGTAGGAGGCTGTGTGCCATTTGGTGGGAATCACATCTACTGTGAGCAGCGTGCAAATATTTTTACCTAGTCTCTCTGTTCCGATCCTTGGCCTTCACAGAGTAAATATTCTTGTCAGTATTAGTACTGTCAGGGCTTTATTTTATTAGTACTTGTTGAGGCTTTATAGTTTGGTTGGATTGTTTTCCAAAACAGATAATTAGAAAACAAAAATAGAACAAATTCCTTCCCATCCTATTTGTCTGCTTCATCACATTCATTTGGAGACAGAGCTGGAGTTATATTTGAATAAAACTGCAAATTGGCCCAGAAAACTTGGAGTAGGGTCAGCTTCAAACAAGGTTATTTCTGTGAACCTGTAAAGCACAGATGCCAACTGGCATTCGTGCTTTTACAGTATTAAAGGTGTTTATTTCCATCTGATTGCCAACATGCTCTTAACGAATCCAATTACATTTTTGCCAAGCACTCGAGGTGTCATTACCAGTGAGCAAATCCGTGACCATTACAAGTAGCAGCGCTGCCCTAACCCAGCACATTTCTAATCTCTGCTAAATACCCTGTTCTCCCCTCATCTGTGAGGTATTCTAAGGAGTTTGGTTGCTAAAGGAAGGAAGGAAGGAAGGAAGGAAGGAAGGAAGGAAGGAAGGGAGGGAGGGAGGGAAAAAAATCCTTCTGACTCATTTTGTTTTTTGGAGAAGGAAAGAGGGGAAAAAATCAGATGTATCTGAGGGGCTTTGCTGTTCATTGACTGAAAATGTCAGAAAAGTAGGTGTTTATAGATACATATTTAGAGAATTCAAAATTCCTTTTTTTTTCCTCTTTTAATTTTGACAGACAAAACATCGGTCAAAAATACACAGATCAATTTGAGGTGTATATGTATATATATTTTTTCCACATCCTTTTTCTTTTCTTTTTCTACCTTTTTTGTTTGGTTAAAGGGAGAAGTTGGGAATCTTTAGCTTCTCCATAGACAAGAATAAAGAACAAATGTGGTGAGTGGGTGTACAAAAGCAAAGAGTTTTGCAGTCAATCCTCAATTCTCATTTGTTCGGAATTAAAAAGCTGAGAGTGTGTATATATACAAAATGGTATGTGTGCACATAAAACCAAAATTACATTATGATGAGGAACATATTTAGAAAATAAAATATTATTTGTGACTCTTTTTACCCATTTTCCCAAGGAAGGGAGAGTTAGGCATCCCCTTTATCTGTTTGGTAGGGACCTCTAATAATTTTTAACTTACCTACTGAGCAATTTCAGCCACATTTGTCCAAGGCAATAGCTCGAAGATAGTAAGGTGATTTATCTTACTTAGATAGTCATTTAGTGGCCTATCATGCTCGACAGAATGAGAAAAGCATGGCCGACGTGTAATTCATCCCATTTAGAGATAGGTAGGATAAAAGATTTCCTCAATATCAAGCACTATAGAGAAAATAAAAAAGATTAGTCATCAGGGGACCCTGGCAATGAGCAAGCTATAAAACCTGGATAGAAGAGAAGAATACAAATGTAAATTCTGTAATGATGAACAAGGAATCACAGAGGATTTCCAATAATCATAAATTGCAATAATTATTGCAGATGGTTAGAACCACTTCCCCCTTTCTAATTAGAATCATACTGATGAATGATTCTGTGCTATAAAAAAGCCCCAAACCATTTAAATATAGTCATCAGTTAGAAGTCCTTATACTGGCTTGAGTTATTTCTCTTTTTAGTTGTTTCCAAAAATGGTGAATGCATCACAGGACAGTAAATGTAGAACTAATAACTTGAACACACACATTTTTACAGACACAGGGTTTAGAAAATCATTTTTTGTGTATTGAGGGTGGATTAAAAATATTCTACATAGTGACAAGCACAAGGGAGTTCCAACTGCAAAAACTGTTTAGTCAGTAATTTCTTTTATATCCCAATGAATAATACAAATGTCATACATATTTCAGGAATAATTACAGAAGAAATGCCTTCTCTCTAAAGCTTAACATGTGGTGAATATTATTTACCCCTATTAAACACTCTACATTTATTTGTTTACATTTTTTTCATTAGCAAGTTTTGGTGAAATACATGTTTCCTGATAAGCATTATTTCCCCTGTAAGCAGAAAGAAAACCATCTCTTTTTTTCCTCTCCCTATTTCTGCAAGAAAAACTCCCTAGATAGCGGCTTTAGTATGCAAATGCTGTGAAACATACTGCAAAATCAGTTCAGAAGAGCACACTCCTGATAGCATTGCCCTAGCAACGCTCTAGTTAACATTAGCCAAAGAATGAAGGTTTCTGTGGTAAATCACTGTATCCGGGAATGCCCAGCATTTTAACTTAGGAAATTCTGACAGTAAAGGGCAGATATTTGCAATGCAAGGCTGTCTTTCTGAGGTGACAGCGATCATGAACGGAGACCTCTGCAGAATAACCTGGGATTCTTTTGCCATTGGTTTTAAACTTTAAGCAGAGTGTATGGCAATGTCAAATTGAAGAAGGTGATGGCACCATAACGGGAATTGTATCTTGGGTTTAAGAAAATATGTAACTAAAGATTTGTATTTCTGTAGGTTTGCTATCTGCCTACGGGGAACATCAGCACTATGTAATGGCCTAGGAAATACTGGTCATTTTAGGAAGTCACACTTAAATGAACCTTGTTGCTCTCGTTGGATTAGGTCACCAATAAGACTACGTGATAAATGAATCTGACAGCCTGACTTTCTCTGAAGATCCTAAGGATTTTGGAGGAAGCTCTGTAGTCTGGTTTGATGGTCCTAAGTTGTATCCTGCCTCATCACAGACTTCACATTCCTATTCTTTCCATTTGGCCCGGAATATGTATTTTTAGATGACTTTTTGAGGTGTTTTCTTTTACTTTTCGTGTCACGATGGCATTAGTTGCTCCTCCTAGTGGTGGTGTACAGACCAGCAGATTTTTCTACTCGGACCCTTCTGTGCTGTTCCTGGAAGCACAAACTCACCTGGCGTTTCAAAGGAAGCACAATCAAAATATTGCAGTCAACTGGCCTTGATAACTGGCGTTTCTCCAGCTTGGTGGTTGGTTGGAATTCTAAGAATTCTTTAGCAATTGTCTGGGACTGCAGGATAGCTGTTTTCCCAGGGAAAACACATAAGGAAGCAATCTAATTTTTCAAGGAGCAGCAGGAGAGATCCTAAGAAGTGAAACATTTCACAGTTGACAACATCTTGTCCTGTCAGTCCAAACCACAACAACAGAGGCCTCAGTTTTCACTTTTTCTTTCCCAAGTCCGCAGGCAACCACAATAAGCCACGCAGAGGGGACCACGTGGGGAATTGGATGGCAGTGGTGGTTTGGATGGCAGTGTCCCACACCTCATTGCACTGGAGGAGCCTAAACTTTGCAACAAGTCTCCAGACTCCTTCCTTTACCATGGCCATTGCTAACCGCTGATCCAAACGGGGCGCGTAGATTCCTGTGGCTCAGCTCTTGAGCTGGTTTTGGATATAAGGATCATGCTAACCACAAGGGGGCACTTGGCATTTAAACAAGTCCAGCGCTCCTTTCCTTATCTGTAGTGAAGCCTTTATCGCATCTAGTGCATATATAGAAAGTGTATATTGTATGGATAAATATGCCATGCTAAATAACTCTTTATCATTTATTTATCATAACTCTTTTCATTTTTCCGTTTTCATTTGCTACAATATATGATAAGTTTATCAATATCAAATAAAATCAATTTTCGTTTCAGTAAAAACAAAGACATAGAATTGCTTTTTTGCTCTCTCTCTGTGTTTAAAATGTTATGTTAAAAGATTCAGTTAAAGCAGCTGATAAACATCAGCTGCTGATCTTGAAGGGAGAGCAGTTTATTTTCTAAATAAAACTGCATTTGATTTAAAATGTCAAGGAGAGCAGATTGCAAAGGCCTCTTGTTTCTTTTTACACAAGTGGCAGATGTATTGCTTCTGCTGGCTAACTCATGGGAAAAACTACAGAGAATTAGGAGTGAATTGCCTTAGGATGAATAGTCTGCATGAGCTGGGCTCTGATGACAGCAAGTTTGAGCATCTTGATGATGTCACAGATTTGTCACCTTGTCTATTGGGAAGTGATGGATAGAAATTGTCACCTCTGCTGACACTGGTAGAAGAGCAAGGAAGAATCCAGAATGAGAACAGCTTCTGTGGGTGGCTTTAAAATTTAGCCACAGTATCATTCTGCATAATTTTGTTTTCTGGCAAGTGTTAAACTAAATGTATAACTTAAGTTGATGAAAAGAAAACTTGTTTGAGAAAAGAAGTGGAGACTTATTAGAGTGTTTTCTTTTGTGAAAATGTGGGATGGGTCATTGCTGGACACTGGACACAATGTATCGTTGCACTGGGAGTGGATCTTGCTAAGCCCTGCAAATTCCCTTACATAAAGAAAGTATTCATTTAAAATTCAGTGTGTCTTTTAGTTCACCAGCTTCCCCAGGATGGTTTGACATAGGCAACTTAATGAAAATTAAGAATCTTAAATTCAGGTTAAATCCCTTAGTCAGCTTATATCTCCTTTCCAGAAATACATTGTCCAGCTATTCAAGGCTTAGTAGAAGAATCTGTAGTAAATCTAACTTAAGACATATTTCAATATTCAGTTAAACCAATTCCATTAATAAAGTCACCTGACTTTCTAAGGTCTCTGACAGAATTTATCCTACTGGTTCATCCTGGAGTTCTTGGCAAATCTTCTTGGGCATTACTATGCAACGGGAGCCCCTTGGGTTCTTTCCATCTCTTCCTGGTCCTTGCTTTTAGGGCTTTTCTGTATACCTAGAACTCTGCTACAGTTGTGTGTTGTGTGTTACTGTTTGCATTAAGCTCTATTTTCTGTGAGCTTTTGCTTTCTTGTGATTTTACTCTGTAATGCACTAAGCTGATCAAATGACCGTGAGCATTAGGAATTGAATCTTCCTCAGTGATTTTTTTCTGCTTGTTTTTGATAGGATTCAGTAGAGGTGAATACACCCCTTGGTGATTTGACTGATTTCCTGTGCTGTTGTTTCTCGTGTTTTGATTTGTGTTGCTGTGCAACAGCTAAAGACTTCATATATACAAGGGCTCAGCAAGCTCTTCAATTTCTGCATTGACAGGTGGAGTGAGAAGTAATTTATCACACGTCCTTGTTAAAGTGGCCCTTTTACAGTTTTCCTAGTTGTCTGTTTTTGAAATAGCATTTTGTAGTGTTGGGGACTTGGAAAGATCTGTTAGTTGAGTAGTAATAACTACATGACATAGTCCTGCTGAGCACTGCAACACCTAGACTCCTGGTTCCAGGCAGAGAAGTCAGAAGGCTGAGCTAAGTGCCTAAATTTCCTACGTATTAACCAAGAGAAGGGCATCTATCTTGGAATTCCCGGAATTCCTCAAAGAGATGGTATGCCAACGGGAAGTTGGTAGGAAATGCCCAAGAGTTGTGTTTGAAATCCTGTCTTCTTACAATAAATGGGCATCATCTTGCAGATATGAGTCAGACACCCGTTTATAACTGCTATTCTGAGCTGAAACCCTTTCTTCATACGGGAAGAGGCCAAAGAGAACAAAAACCCATCAGCCAGGCATTGTAGTAATGAGGACAATTTCCCTGGGGAAAAGGATATCTGAGGATGTCTGGGATTCCATGTTCTGCTCATGCTTTTTATATTCAAAAGTCCTTAGAGGATATATGTAAAAAAGCCTTAAACTCCTTCCATCTTGAGAAGTAGTTTCATTGCTGTAGCTGTAGAAGAGTTTTTTCTCACTTGTTTCTTCTCCATCTGTCCCTGTAAATTTTGCCTTCCTGACTTCGTAGTGGCCTGACTTCAAGAATTGTCACAGCACTAACTCTAACAGCAAAAGCACCCCCAGGATTTAAATCCAAATTCTTGAGGTTATAGAGGACAAAAATGTAAGTCTGCTAGTGAGCTTAATTTTTAGACCGAAGAGGTTTCCTTCCTCATGTGAGCATGCCTGAGCAGGTGTATCACGTTGTGTCCCACGAGGAGCACAGCCAATGGGAAACTTTGCTTTGAAACTTTGAAACTTAAAGGTTTTCAACAGCAAACTAAGTAGCTTAGTATTGCCCATGGACAAGTACAGTAGCAACTGTTCAGATGTTTCCCTAAGTTCTGTGATAAAAACAGATGTGAAGAATGCAAGGCACTGCATAGATTCCTTTATTAGAAATGGTATGTTAAATTCTCTCTGAAGGGCAATTTAGACTGGTAAGTTCCTTTTATATTTTGAGCTTCATTTCCCAATCTGTAACTTGGGAATAATTCCACTTTCCAATTCACAAGAATATTGTGAGGATAAATACACTGCCAAATTGTGAGACATACACACACCGTAGAAATGGTAACCATATACTTTAGTCACATTATTGACTTATTTCTATCTGCTTGCTCATCAAAGCAATGGTCCAGGGCTTTTTATTGCATTTGGGTATCATCATTCCTCCAGAGCTGGATCAGTACACTGGCATCTGTTTTGAACCAGCTGCATTGGCAGCAAAAAATGGACAACACTTCTGAAACCATTACATAAAGAAAAAAAAAAAAAAAGGATCTAAAAGCAACTTGCTCTTTAGGTGGGAGAACTCAAGGAAATTAGATAAGACAGACCAAGGAAAAAAATGGTCTGTCATGACTTATAGCTGCAAAGTCAGGTCTTGCTGTCTTACACACCACAGACGGACAATCTGGTGGGGCAATAGGTAGTGGTGCTTGAGTTTGCACAGAGAAAGCTTGAATACCTATTTTCACTGTGTTTGAGTTTTTTGTGGTGATACAAAATATGCTACAGGCAGGTCACACAGTTATAATCTTTAAGATGCAGTCATGTCAAGAAGGTCAAAAAAAATAGTATCCTGGCTTGACAGTGCTAAGGGCTTCTCTGTCTGTCTCTTTTGATTCTGTACAGACACTGACATCCTAATGAAACACCACAGGACTCTAGTGCAATTTAGCCAAGTTGTCTGTGTAAGGTGCAGTTGGTTTACTTTTTCTCCCCAATTTGTCCAGCTCTGACTATATTGAATGCAGGAGCATTCTGTATTAGGGCAAAGGTTTAATCTGCATCCAAGGTATTTCAGTTTTAATTGGGAGAAAAACAAAAAACAAAACAACAAAAAACCTATGTTTTTCAGGTCTCCGATGTGTCTATTATAACAGATCAACATTAATAACAATTCAGTTATAGGTGAAACATTCTTGAAAGATTTAGCTTTTCTGTTGTTTTTATGTCTCTCTCTTTTTTTTTTCTTTTTTTTTAATAAGTAGGAGGGGTTATCTTTTAAAAGCACTTCCTCTTCTGCTGTGCTACTGCAAACCCCTGGATTTAATGAAAGTCATTCTTGAGTGAATCTCAGTAACAGACTTTTTAATGAAAAATAAGGTTTGGTGCTGAGTAAAGAACAAAAATGACATATAGAAGATTATCAGAGAAAATAAAAGAGTGAACAGCAGGAAATAGAAAGGAGAACACTGGAAATTTCAAATAGAAGAGGCAGATGTGTGTGTTTGGTAGCTGTTAGAAATCTTTGGCAGGACTATTAACTTCGCAGATGCAACAAATAGAAATCTTGATAATGTTCAAGGTCAAGAATATAAGTTATCGATCTGAAGTGACAAGGTTCTTTATGAGAATAACATAATCTTTCATGACAAATGACATTTTCAAGTTCACTCTGGAACAGAGAAAAATGACTGTTCCAGGATGGAGAGGTGCCCAAAAAAAGTAGAAGATGAAGTGATGAAGTGATCTGACCAAAGAAAGGAAGGAACAGTTATAACAAAATATGTAGACCAAGACTTAAAATTTGATTTTGGACTTCTTGACTTTTGGCAAATATTCATAAACAGTTTTCTGAGAAACAGATTATATGGCCTCCTGGAGATGGGTTTTGCATGATAAGTAGAGGAAAAGGGGGATCTTATCAATATGTATAAGTACGTGAAGGTAGAATGCAGGGAGGATGAGGCCAAACTCTTCTCCGTGTGGCCAGTGACAGGACAAGGGGTAAAGGGTGCAAGTTGAAACACAGGAAGTTCCACCTCCATGTGAGGAAGAACTTCTTTCCTGTGAGGGACAGGCTGGAACAGGCTGCCCAGAGAAGTCATGGAGTCTCCTTCTCTGGAGATCTTCCAAACCCGCCTGGATGTGACCCTGTGCCATGTGCTCTTGGCCTCCCTTCTTGAGCAGGGATGTCAGACTAGATGATCTCTAGGGGCCCCTTCCAACCTTAACGATTCTGTAACTCTGTGATTCTGAGATTCTGTTGTTGTGAGTTACCTCTGACATGTTACGTGACTCTTCAGTCAGTCCATCAGCTCTCCTGGCACGCGATTTCAAAACGGATCTCCAGGTGAGATTTGAAATCTTCGTACTAAAAAGTAGCCATGGCAATGAACTTTGGTTACAGGTAGGGAGAGATTCTTCATGGTCACAAGGTATTTTGGCTTGCCCAGCAGGGAGCAGCAGGGCAGAAAACTAAATCTATATCATTTTAACACAGTGAAAATCTGTAATGCATAACAGATAATAGTAGCATGTGGTTAATCACTTTTGTGACACATCTCTATGATGTGCCAGCAGGCATCCTGTAAACAAAAAGCGAATAATAAGCAGATAGAACGACAAACATTGTAGTTCCTGAAGAGCAGGGACTGTGATGGTGACTTCTGACTGTCTTTATACAGAATAGGCATACTTGTAAAATATTTGTTTACTATAATTACAGGGTTCCTTAAAGCAGCTCCTTAAGCAACTAGAAGAAGAAAAGAAAAGTCTCCAGAACCAGCTAAAAGACTATGGACTTAGACTGGAACAAGAAGCCAAGGTTTGTAATCACTGAATGTCTCTAATCCATAAAAGCCATTGTGCTGTCCAACAAGCAGTCTAAACCGGTGGAGCAGACGTTAGATATCTCAGAGTCACAGAATAGTTGAGGTCAGAAGGGACCTCTTGAGATTGCCTGGTCCGACCTACCTGCTCAGTCAAGGTCTAGGCTAGCTCAGGACCATGTCCAGTCAGGTTTTGAGTATCTCCAGAATGGAGACTCTACAAGTCCTCTGGGCAGCTTGTTCCAGTGCTCTGTCATCCTCACTTATGTTCAGACAGATCTTCCCCTGTTCCAGTTTGTGACCATTGCCTCTTGTACTATTATTGCACATCACTAAGAAGAGCCTGGCCCCATCACCTGTAGTCCATCCTGTCAGATATTTCTGTCCTTGCTAATATTTATACACATCGGTGAGATTCCCCTGAGCTTTCGGTTCTCCAGGCTCAACAGCAATCTCAGCCTCTCCTCTTATGAGAGAGGATCCTGTCCCTTAATCTCCGTGGCCCTTCACTGGACTTCCTCAGTAAATCCTTGTATTGGGATGCCCAGAACCGGACACAGTAATACAGCCCAGGAGGCTGTTGGCCTCCTTTGCCATAATGGCACACTGCTGGCTCATGTTCTGGTTTGTCAGGACCATCAGTCCTTGTCTGCCAAGTTGCTGCCAGCAAGTCGATGCCCAGCCTGCACTGGTGCATGGGGCTGTTCCTCCCAAGATGCAGGACCCAGCCTTTCCCTTGGTTGAACTTCATGAGGTCCCCCATTTCTGCAGCACACAGAGGTCCCTCTGAATGGGACCATTAGCCATTCCTCCAAGTTTCGCATTGTCTATGAACTTGCCAAGGGTGTACCACTAAAAAGGTTCTGGTATTTGTTTGCTTCTTCCCTTATGATTCAGCTTTTAAAATATTTTAATTAATTGTAGCTTACATTCCTTATTTTAAATATAGGCTTACCACAAAGCCAATGATGAGCGGCGCGTGTACCTCTCAGAGATCTTACAGGTAAGAAAAACGATGTAACTGATCAGCTTTTTAAAATCATTATGCTCCCTTAATATAGCAGCTACTAATGCTATGAGGCAAAAGTCACAGTGTTATCACTGTATCCACCTACCATATCAAGGTCATCTACCATATTCAGATCATTGTATCTTCACTGAGAAAGCTGAGGCAACATCTGATGCTTGTCTATCATGAAAGTACCATCCTGCTGTTTAATGTTTTTGCTGAAAAGAACAGAATTATTAGCAGCAGGGACACTTATGTTAAGTTTTATTTCCTCCTTTTCATGTTCACTCTTTTTTTCCTTTAAAGACAAGTTAGCCTGTCAAATCAGAATGACAAAACAGTAAATACTTCAATTAAATTCAGAACAGAAGTGATGAGATACCTTATTGTTATGAAATCAAATATTAGATTTTATTACTGCAAATTATATGATACATAAAAATGGTTAAAATGAATTGTGAGGAACTTTCTAAGGTTTCTAGTACTTCTTATGCTGAAAGCGCTCTTAATTCTTGAATAATGTAAAAGTAATAGCTTAGTGTGATACTCAAGACATGCAGTGGAATGACTGTCACTGAATGCCTGGCGTAGCCTTTCACTGGGGTGAAAGGCTGTAATGAGCAATGTTTCCATGTGTTTGCACAGCAGGCGAGTGATTCTCTGGGGTGGTTCATTGCTGCTTTGGAGACTCTGAACGAATTGCGTAAGCTGGATTCCCAACATTCGGCCAAGTAAAAGCTCAGGAAATGCCAATGAGAACTGTTAATTTCTTCATATCAGCAGTGACACTGGGAAATGCAGAAGGAGGAAAATTAGTTTGGTACTGAATATGCTAGCAAGAGGGGTGCCCTCTGCGTCCTTAAATTATGTTCAGCTATACTTAAACATTTATAAAACATTGTTTGAAGTGAGGAACATGCATTCGGGAGGGCATTAGGGACTAAGTTTTAGCCACCCACGCTGAAGATAGTTAGTGCTTACATTTTCAGTAATGAATCCCATTATTTCAAAATAATTTTAGGACAAAATAAACATCTTCAGATTCATTTTGTCTAGCTTTAACTCTCCAAATGTTAAGCATTCAGTCTAAAGTCATTGTAGAAGAATTCTCTGTAAACTGTGGAGAGAGAGATGCATGTTTAAAGCACAAACCATTACACATGTTTTAGGCTAAGATGAAATGAATTTCTTTCAGAGTTATCTGTCTCTCTTCCTCAGCTGTAAACAGAGCCTACTTGATTGATTTAGAGTACACATTTACCTTTTACATGACTAATCTGAGCACAGTAGTCAGTCTTATCATTTTTGATTTTTGGTTGCAGAAGAATCATTGGCTTATCTGCTCCCTTCAGGCCCTGTTTTTCTATAAACTTGAGATGACTGTTGCTTTTATGTTATTTTAAAATCACATATGTATGCTTTCACTTTTAACAGATCATTTTAACAATGGAGATTTAAATAAATGAATTTATGTTCAGCCCAGATTTTTTTTTTGGCTGTATTAAAATTTCACTGTCCTAGAGTCTTTGCTGTAAAGTCACAGTGGTTGAGTGAGGTTTACCCATAAGCTAACGTTTTCCATATATTGCAAAGATTTTTTGCAATTAGCTTTTACTGTCATAGTAGAGTCTGATTTGTGATTAAGATTGTTTTGTAGGAAAAAATAAACCAAACCATAATTATAGATATTGCCCCTGGAAAATAGTTCATCCTACTGTAGCTCATTTTAGTTAGGATAGGCCCGGAGTAAACTTTGCCAGCAAAAGCTTAGTAATTGATATTAATTCTTTATATCCTGGAAGTTATATCCATATGAATAAAAAATCTATTGAAGCGGTCATAAAATAGGCCTTGCCTAGTGTATCTTAAAATTGCAAGTGACAAATCATAGTTGCTATGATCTTCACTGGAGTTCCTCTGGTGCAAACAGTATTTCAGTCCCCAAATCAACATGATATCAGTATAATATGTGCCTAAAGTGCTCTGCAACATTAGGGCCATAGCTGGTCTAAATTACTTTGAAAGTATTTTACTTCCTTAACTATGCCTGTGGTTAGGAGTTAACTTGTTTTGTAAAAATGTGATTCTTACAGATCTCAGCTACGCTTAAATTTCTTGAAAGGCAAAAGCCTGATGCAATGACAGGGAAGAAAGAAAACAAGATACTGAAGTAAGTTTCTTTTATATTCCTTCTGTTTTCTGGTTTATTATTTTATTGTTTTCAATATTGTAACTTCCTGCTCATACTGTCACTAAACATAATCAAAATATTAATGTGTAAGATAATTTTAACACTTCATTACAGTCAGTTTTATTTAAGTATGTTGCAAGACTGAAGATGAAGTACTGAAATATGTAAGCAACATTTTTGGAATCTGACAATAGTTTTGATGTTCTTTCAAGCTCTTCTAAAACTGAATTATTTTTTTCTAAATTACTGCAGAGTTTCAGCAAAAATTATGCCCTCTAGTCCCTTAAGAGTAACTAAAATGCTTAGCCTGGACCTTTTCAGTCAGCAGAGGTTGTAAAGTTTTTTGTGGATAAGTATGTGAATGACTTTAGATCTCTTGTGTAAAGGCTTAATTGTTCAAAAGATTTTTGGTCAAAGCAAAGGAGGATTTAGTTATATGGGTTTAAAAATTTAAATGTGAACAGAGCCCATTTGGAGCTATGTAGAAATAAAATATATTTCTAGCTGTAGTCCTTGTGAGAAAGCTTTAATTTGGAGGTGATTTATTTTTTAATTGGTCTAAACAAGACCAGTTAAAGAACCTGAGGGACATACATAGAGCCCTAAGAATACAGGGAATCAGATGAGAAGTATGTCAAACCAGCCTCCACTGGCCATAAGTAGATTTCCCTCAAAACTGTGTGAAAACAAGGTAGGCAGATAAAATATTTGCTTGTAGTACTTTCCCAAATATTTTCTGTTTCCTATGGTTTCTATTAATCTCAGACGAACCCCAAAACTTACTGTATTATTAAAACAAGCATACACAAAACATATTGACAACATTAAAAATATAGTGAGTAAATTATAAACATGAATTGTACAGATGTACTTTCTTACTGGGTTTATCCGTCCTATATGTGCAGAATATACTGTGTCTGTAGCATGGCAGGACTTCTGCTGCATTGGAGCTTCACACCCAGGAGAGGACAGGGGTACAGCATGAGCTGATATCTGCAACTGAAGTTTCTCAGTATTAAATAAGCACTGTGTGGCTCTGAGATTCCCCATATACCACCAGTGTGGGGGATCTGGCCCTGTGAGTGCCTGACACAGCTCCTGGAGGAGGACAGGAAGTTAGAACTAGGAAAATTCCCTGTCTCTGCAGGGAAACTAAACACCATCACCAGATATTGAGATCTGCCGGGAAATAGCACTGTTCTGTGATTATCTGCTGGGATTTTCTTGTTGCTGTGTTATTTTTATTTATTTATTTTAGCAGATCATTACTTACCCCAAAATTATATGACAGAGAATCTCTGTATTTCTCCTTATAATAAAAAAGGAAAATATAATTCTCTGTAATTATTGGTCTCAGAAGATGCATATTGTAACAAAATATCTCTTTCACTCATTCCCTGTCAGAGGATTTTTTTCTCTTAACTTTTCAAAGCCACACACATGAAGGGATTTTTTCATCCTTTAATTTGACATTGATAGCATTAAGGACTACATAGTTTGGAAAATACCAGCTTTTATAACCAATGACCAAATTTCAAACTTTGTTGGCAACATAGAGATAGGAATGGGCATTTG
>NW_010587975.1:328090-351776 GCF_000705375.1 Tinamus guttatus
CAGTGAGGGTGCCAGAGCCCTGGAACAGGCTGCCCAGAGAGGTTGTGGAGTCTCCTTCTCCGGACATCTTCCAAACCCGCTTGGACGCAGTCCTGTGCCACGTGCTCTAGGTGACCCTGCGTGTGCAGGGGGGTTGGACTAGATGACCTCTAGAGGTCCCTTCCAACCTTAAGCATTCTGTGATTCTAAGATTCTGTTTACTAACCATTCAAACATAGAAGTGAAGTTCAGTAGTGGCTCTTTATGGTATTTCTCTATAAAACAAGAAAACAGGATATCTGGCATTTGTGCAAAAAACATTGATTTCTTGTTTCCTCCTACCTGTTACACAGTTTGAGCAACAAATTTAATGTCATTCTGAGCCCATAACTGCTGCTAACTCCATTTTAGTGCTAGATTAACTCCATTTTAGAGCCTAAACTCCACAGCAGGGCCTGCTGACTCCATTTTAGTGCTGCACTGGCACACAGTATCTGGCCTCTGGTTTGCACTGGCCCAAGTGCAGCTGGTTGTGAGTGGAAGAAGTTTATGCTGCCTACACAGTGCCACACAGACCTACCTTGTCTGCTTGGTTCAGCTCTCCCATGGCTCCTACTCAATGGGCAATCTTTCGTTAATCAGCTGATAGGAATTTGAATAGTCAATTGATTATTGAGAAAATGTGGGCCTTTGGTTCCAGTGTTCAAAGCTTCAAGTGGAATGGGCATCATATCCCTGTGAGCCAGCTCTCCCTTCAAGACCCTGCTTTTCCGAAGAGCTGGAACAGAGGAACCATTAGTCTCAAGAACAGGACTAGAGAGCCCTAGGGGCAGCTTCCTTGGCTGTTTGCCCAGAAATTTTAAAATTTCCCAGATCATGTCATCACACCTTCTACCACATAACAAATATTTCTCTAGCTATCATCACGGATAAAAAGAGGTGATGTTGTGATATATTTTCCTTCAGAACACTTATTATTTGGGAGAAATACTGAAACCCTGTATATATCTGATAGAGTAGGTAAGTGAAGTGAATCTGTCCACTGTAGTGATGAACAGGGAGAGAAACAGAGATACATTGCATAAAACTAGAGCTGCAGCCTGCTTCATCATGAGAACGACCCTTCCAGTTTGTGGAATTGCCATTTTCCCTGTAGAAATCTGTTTATGCTCCCACTGATTTTGCCTAGAAGATCAAGATGAAAACAGCTCTTGTAGGCTTCATGTAGGTGGTGTTATCTATGTGAAGGCCATCACAGAAGTCTGCTACCAGCATTTACATCTTACATCTCCTGAGTAAGATCAGGGACTCAAGAGCATGGGTCTCCAGACCGATGTACCTGCAGAGAACTGTAGCTATATCTACAAGAAGTGTTTTTTGCTTTCTTGATGTGGATTATGTAACTAACTTATGAAAATGGTTCCTAAGCCAATTATCTTTCTTTCTGAGAAACAAAAATCAGTTCATGCTCTTCAAATGTCATCATTTCAGTAGTCAGGTGTAATAAGATGAGGACTGAGTTTGTACACCGAGTAATTAAATGCTCTGCTGGCCCTCAAAACCAGAAATATACTTATTTTGCCTCTCTAAGGTTTATTAATTAAACATAATAATAAGTTGTGTTAATATAAAAAGCATGAAAATTTCTATCAGTCAAAGTTTCTGCATTAGAGGGAACATGACATTTCGTAAATATCTTCACCCATTTTATTTCAGAGGAAGGTGCAGTGTTCCAGGAAACCAGAAGATGGTTGATCCGAAAAAAGGAGCAATTAAAAAGACTGTAGGAGTGAAGCAGCTTCCAAAACTAAAGGGCTGATTTAATGTTCTTGCCAAGAACTTCCAATCACTTTTATTCTTGTTTTTATATGTTTAACTAGAAGTTTCTGAATTGAAAATGAACATTTTTGTGCTGTATTATGGTAACAAACCCAGACTGGCATATCTTCTTGGCAGCCTTAGAGTACGCTGACTCTTTGCTTAATGGAATTGTTCTTCTAGTTGCTATCTCTGTTCTAGTATCTCTGAAGCTTCCCATTCTGGTTTTCATCCGTGATGCTGGTCATCAGGAATAAATGAAGCTTGGGGAACATTTAATTTCTTTATGTACTGGGTAGGTCCTTAGATTCTTTGGCCACATGGCAACTATGGAAAACAGCCTCTAACAGTTTTGACTTCTCAAATGAGAGGAAAAAGTAAAGGTGATATTCCCTGCAATGTAATCTCACTACCCAAAAGAGTCAATCTAAGGAAGTTCTGTCTAGGAGGCACCCTGTTTCAGTATGGCAGCAAAGTAAGTCTGTCTATAGTCTGATGCTCAGGCAACTGAATATCCTTTCATCTAGCATTTTCACATTTATTATTTACATAAAACAACAGCACAAACATAGTTTAGTAACCAGCCTGATTTGTTACCTGTAACACCTATAAGTATGTGCTATACTCCATGAGCTTTCTTAAACCTGCAGTGCAGGAGGCAAACCAGCTCCACACAGAGCTTTCTGACAAGAACCCCCGTTGAGCCCTTCTTCTCTTTGCATGATTTAGAAGCACATTGCCATTCCCAGATACCTTAAGCACTAGTTATAGGGAGAAATGAAAGAAAAAATTGAATATTTTTTAATTGAGGATTCCTCAGAGCAAGTCTTGTTGAGCAGCTTTTTGTTTTAAACACTACAAAATGTGTTGTGCTTCCTGATATGAATATGCTATTTGAAATTTGAACTCTCAGGTGAATGTTTTTATCCACAGCACTCCATAAAAGTCTCTACAGTAATCTTCCTTTGGACGAGAGTCCAAAGTCTTCTCTTCAAGGAATAGTAGAATTATTTTGTATTTTCATTCTCAGGCATGTAATCACTTTTGCAGTTTCATCACCTAAAACATAGTAGTCATGTAAGTCGTCAGTAGAGATTTTTCTGAGTGCCAACAGAAACAATCTTCTGGTAATGAAGCTTCAGACCTCTGGGTTACACCTTAAAAGCTCTTGGCAGAGCAAATGGGATTTATTGTCTGTCCTTTATTAATTTTAAGAGCATCTCTCTCTCTTTGCAGTATCAAATAAAGCTTTTTGTCTTTTTAAGAGTAATACTCAGAGTCCCTTATTACTGGCAGCATTGAAGTGAGGCTGTAATTAAACTATCACAAAAAGATCAATGATGTCATTCTAAAATGAGAGAAAAGAAGACCTGCAGTATTGTACAGCATATTCATTGTGCAGAGCCCTTTTTTCCTCTTCCATACTATGAGATTATAATAGATATTTATAATGTTACTGTAATGCACCTGGTATCTCTTTCATAAGCAGACTGGTCTCGCTGGCTGTATTTTGTCCACAGTCAGCACTGAAAGCAGAGCACAGCTGACTTGGTTAGCACTCTTCTGTTCCTATTTTTCACATGGAAAGCTTCCAGATTTTGATTGTGTTGGCATTTGTCATTGTGGACAAGGGGAGAGAAAAAATCATGCTAATGGTTCCATTGGCATAAAAGACAAGGGACATCTGCAGCAGTGAAGATTATCCAGTTCTTGGACTCGTGTAGCAGAAGGCTCTTCCTCCTGTCTCTGAATCCAGTACAATAGTCCCTGCATCAACTCCAGTCCTTGG
The DNA here is from genome assembly GCF_000705375.1 of Tinamus guttatus. Next base: position 331,677 of record NW_010587975.1, read on the forward strand.
AAGAACAGGAAACTTTGCATGAACGTGGCAGAATGGCCTTTATTTATAGCAGGAGACTTGAACACCTCCGTCATGAGTAGTGCTCACTAACAGTTTTGAAGCATAAAACAGACATTTATTGTTTGATACTGTAATGATCTGGGCAGAACTTATTAGTTCCTGTTTCAGCTTGCCAGAGCAAGCTCAGAATTTGAAACTCAGTTGCGTGGTAATTACTTAAGCCTTAAAACTTGTGTTTCACCATTCTGGTTATGTGCCCACCTGCAGTGTTTCCTTTGCAAAATGATCGTAGCTCTTTGCTGTTACTATTAATTTCCTTTGCCTTTCATTTCTTCTTGTCTTTCTGAACATAAGGGCACCCCAGATGACTAAATTTGATGACTCAGGTTTCTTTGTAACAGCAAAAATGTAGTTCTTGGTTTGAACAGTGTTCTTTCTTTTGGCCTGAATGAAACTTTTCCCCTGTTGTTTTTTCCTAACATTTTTCCCAAACCATGCTGGAGTTTGTGTTTTGTTTTCTTGAGGGACGGACAGAGGAAAATCCCTGGATTTTCTTTTTTTTTGATGGCTTTCTCAGTACTATTCTCTTCTGCTATGAAATGTCTTTTGTGTGCATTTGATATAATTATGTGTCTGTGCATAAAATCTTCTGCATAAGGATGTAAAGACATTTAGGAGTAATTAATCATTAGTGCCTAATATGTGTCATTATTCTCATTTTAGACATGGGAGACTGAATCACAGAGCCTGTTTTTTTAAACTAGGGATGGGACTGCACTAAGGTCTTTTTTCCCCTGATTTAGTGATAGGGTAACCTTTTGTAGTGTTGCTAACTGTTCAAAGGTAAATTCTGTCTCTTAAAATGTCTGTGCAGAAGATTCCAAGCAGATTCTAAAGGTATAAAAGGGAATCGAGTTGCTGATTGTTACTCTCAGTGAGTGAAAGGAGCCAAAGGTAGCAGGAAGATAACATCAGTGTGGAAGGTTTGAATCTGGCTGACTTCTCCTCGCAGTGAGAGCAGAGCTGGGATTCCAGGTCTGTCGCTACAGCGTAAGTGCCCGTAACTGATGGAGTGGGTAATTGGATCTCCTGATTCTTGGAATCTGAGCCCATGCTTCCTTTATGTGGTTACTCATGCAACTTCATTAGTTTCAAATGAGTCGTGGACTGTGATTTTTGAAGCATTTACTCCTCTTGTTGCTGGAAAAAAATGAATTAAAAAAAACCTCAAAACCTGGTAAGCAAGAATTAATTATTTCCCAAGCTACCACTCATTTTTTAAGTCTCATGATCTAAAAGAGTATTGAGTCATGATTTTTTCTTTTAATAAATCATATTGTAGCACTGTATTTCTCTATGACAGAATAAAATTAAAATGTTTACTGGACTGATATGGACTGTGTGGTTGATTACTATGCAATTAGGCTGCATAACCACAGACTTCAGAGAGCTTGGGTGGTGAGTTTCCTTGTATTATATTACTGATAAAAAAATATTTCATTGCTTAAATGCTTTGCTTAAGGATGAGCTCTCCATATAAATTACTGACTAGTTGGCACAGTTTGTGGCTTCACTGTTTCCTCTGACATTCTACCTCCACCAGTAAAGATAAGATTTATAATTTACTCTTAACACATTTCCAGCAGTGTAAACTGAGACATTTTTAGAAATGTAACATAAACAGACTCGCTAATAAATAAATGAAATGACCCTCACATTTTTTTTTCTGCTAAACAGTTGCCGCTGTTGCTGCCAGACTGGTGTCAATCAGTAACTTGAACCAGCCCTGTTAGGAGGCAGAAGTAAAATGCATGAATAAAAGTCACAGTTAATTGGAATAGTTTATCTCTTTACAGATGGGTGTCGCAGTAGTGACAGACATCCACAGACAGACGAAGGCAGCAGTAGGTTGCACAGGTCAGTTTAACGCGCTCTTCCAAAGATACAAACGTTGTATATAGTTCTGTGTATTACATCTTGGAATGGAGCTCTCCTAAACTTCCCTAATCAGTCCTGTAAGTTACTGACCAAGAACTACACACAGCAAAAAATAACATTTTCTCAATGGCTCACCCAGACTGCTGACCTGTCCGAGGAAATGCCCAAGAACCAAGAAGACCCGAGCAGCCAGGGCTGGTTTAAACTCTGAACCCTTCCAGGATGCCTGTCGCATTGGTGACATCTGCAGCAGTCACTGTCTCCCACATGTCATGCTCTGTGTATATGACAGCATCCTACATCAGATGCTCCTAAAAACATTGCTGGGGCTTCGTACGTTCCCTCATAAAGCAGAACTGAGGTATATCTTGTATTCTCTGTCCAGTAAGGCAGGTAACATCTAGCTGGTTTATCTGTGTCCTTGGTGTTATCTTACAGAAGCTTTCTGGGGTGCTTACAACTGCCTTTAGGTAGCCCTCAGATGTCCTTACCATCACCAGGGATGCAGGTACCTCAGCGGATAGCTGTGCAAAGAGGTATGTCAAGACTTGCACTTTCCACCCACAGTGTAGAGCAGAGGACTGGAAGGAGAGAAAGGGAGGTGGGTCCCTTCAGCACAGGCCTGTCATGAGCTCAGATAGCCAAGGGCTCCTGGGTGCTGTCATCTTTGCTCTAAGCAGCAGCCTCCTTTCCATTCTGGCAAAGCTCCCAGACTCCAGTCTCCATGTCACTTCCTCAGCCCTCCCTTAGCTGCCTGGGCCACCTCGAACTCAGCTTCAGGAACCCATCTGTAGAGTGGAGAAAACAGCATGTTCCTGGAACTGGGGAGTAATATGAGATAAATGCACCAATGCCGGAAGGAAGCCAGCTGGTCTGACACAGTGAGCCTAGATTAACCCATCCAAATCAAATGGATTTTCTTTTTCCTTGCAATGCAGGAAGGATAACTAACATTCTGCTATGTTGGTGATGAAAGTTAACAGCTGTTGCTGCTGCATCTTACTGAAAAAAGTTACCAGTCGTTGGTCATATCAGGGTATTGCCCAGAGAACACTGTAACACAAGCTGCTGTGGAAATCTCGACAAAATATAAAATGCCAGCCATGAAAAGAGAAGGGTCCCGTGTCAGGTGGGGCCGGGGACACTGTTAGCTCCCCCAGCGCACTGTGCAACAGGCGCCTCTTCCTGCAGCTGTCTGATCCCTCCCCACAGCAGCAAGTGTCTTGTGGGGCATCTGCTAAGGAATGATGTGGTCGAACTGAGCAGAGAAATCAGACACAGCTGAAGGGTTATTTTGGGAAAAGGGTGAAGCAACACGGATGTGCCCTTTTGACTTGCTTTGTGTTTGCTGGGAATGGGATACAGATATGACTTGGAAGAGGCAGAGAAGTGGAAAGGAAGGAAATTTAAATATGGGAATCATCAGTCCCAGCCTTAGATGTGCAACTTAAGAGTCATACATCTCAGTCTGAACTAATCATTGTAAACTCCAAGTGTAGCCAATGAAAAAAAATAGGTACTTTAAGGGGTGTTTCTACTCTAGGAGACATTGAAAATGAGCCAGATGATTCAGCTGTTGGATTTCTCTCCACTGACTAGAAAGAGTCTTGAAGAGAGCAAATTCAGAGTAAGCTATTTTATAGGTCTTATAGCCTATATAGGTAGGCTGAATAATCCTATGCTAGACAAAGTCTGTCTTTTTCTTGGGCTGGTTAGGGAGGGTAGTACCAAAAGTCAGTAGAGAGCCAGAGCCAAGCAGAAATATTGACCTGCACTAGACTGTCCCTTAGGTAGATCAAGACCTCATGCCCAGCACGTAAGAGAGGTCCTGTTCTTTAAGCACCATGCTTACAAGGCCCGCTGATATATTCTTATGTTACAGCAGCACTTACAAAGACAAATAACCTTTTTTTTTTCCCCCTTTTGTTCCCTTTAGAGAGACTTGGTAAATTTTTTGTTCTTTTGAAAGCAAAACAAGTGCTGATATTCAAAAGACAAAAGACCTCTCTAAAGCTATGGAACTCCAATATAAAGGTGAGAAAATACAGACCATAGATCAATTTGCTACCTGACGAGAAATCTGACGTAACCATATGATAGGAATCAGTAACCTAAAGATCAATATTTTCATATGTGCTTGTCTCTTAAAAAGCTGAGCTAGGAATTTACTGATGACAAGGCAAATTATTGTCTGGCCAAATACTCTTGGAGGATTAAAATAGTTTTCAAGTACTGCCAGGTCCACAATTGCTGACACTATAATTTCATTAGTATAATATAGTTTTAGGGCAAGGAAAGTTTATCCAAATGCACTTCAAATATTGGGATGACATCACCTGCCTTGCGTTAGTATCATCAGAAGTCATTTACTTCTCCAGTCAAGCCCTTAGTCTCTCTTTGATAACTGAACAAAGAAGACAAATGCTGCTCCTGCTCTGGCTCCTAAATCCTGGCTCAAAGGAGTGGTTGTGCAAGAAGCTTGTGTCTTGTTAGTAGCTGACGAGAAAAGAAGCATGAAAGAATTGAATCACACTTCTGTGATGTGTTTTCCGCTTGGGACATCTGAACATCTGACATCCACTTGGTGCGTCTAAAAAAAAAAAAGCATTGTATAATGCTTTGCTCATTGCTGTCTCTTAGTTAATATTTTTTATTTTTTTTTTTACAAATACTTCTTCAGTGGCAAATGTTTCGGAGTGATCTTTAGAGACGTGCAAGCCTGGGTGAGTAATGGGGATACCTAACAAACCAGATCAACAGAATGCTTGCCAGAGAGAGAACTGGTATGACAAGTACCTCTCTCCAACCTGACCAAAATTAGACGAAATGATTCCTGATCATTTGAATTTCATGCATAGGCTTTAATGCGGGAATCAATTTAATTGTTAGGAATGGAAACAAAAAATAAAAGAAGACAAATTTTCCAAAGAGGTACTAGACACCACTTTTTTTTTTACATTAGTCTTGATTATAGAGACTTTTCCAATAAAGCTGACTCTACAAATGCAGTTAATTAGGCACAATCATTTGAACACCTGGTTGCTATACTTCGTCATTCTTTATACTAGATTTTGTGAACTGGAACTGTTTGTATTCAGGTTTAAGCAATCTTTCGTCATAGCTAACAAGTCAACAACAAGAGCTATCTTATTCTTCATTGCAGTGTCACAGATTTGGGTGATATTTGAGAACTTGAGGCCCTTAGGCTGTTGGACGGAGGCAAGTTGCTAGAAGAAGGCACAGGTATAAGGACACTGATAGGCTAAGCAGAAGAAATGAACTCTAAGAAGGGGCTGGATCATCCAGCGTAAGGTGAGTTCACCAGCACGACTGTTTTTCGATAGGTGCATCCAGTTGGGCTTTGCTTTTAAACAGCCCAACAGTGGAACCTCTTTCACTTCCTGTACCAGACTCTCAGGCACTACAAGAAGGCAATGCTGACAGTCCCTGTTTTTATTTCAGCACACATGCATTTCAACCTTCCAACGTGCAATACTTGTGCAGTAAGGTTCAGAAGAAGCATCTGACTGCAAATTGCTGGGGTCTGCAAAATCTGCTTTTGGGCTATGTAAATGGAGTATCACAGAATCATAGAATCATTACAATTGGAAAAGACCTTCAAGATCACTGAGTCCAACCATAAGCCCTTCTACACCATGCCTGTTAAAGAAACTATTTCCTACCCCAACCCATCCCGATCTCACCCCACTCCCATCCCCATCCCCATGCCTATGTCAGTGCCCTGTTCCCAGGGCTGGGGCTGCCCTGGCTGCCCTGGTGCCCTCCTTCCTCCCAGGCTGTGAGACAGGACCCGAGGAGCCACCATCCCTGGCAGTGCCTTATCCAGAGCCACATTCGGAGAGACGCTCCACAGCTCCTAGAAACCTGGAGACTAGAAATCGCTCAGTAGCAGGGGTCACTGGCTGCTGCCATCCTGTCAGGTTGGTCCTTGTTGGTAACAATTACATAAATAACAACTCACTAAAATGCAGTAGTGATTTACTTTAAGCACTTTAGCACCTGCTGTTGCTCATTAAGGGATTATCATGCCCCAGATTGCTCCTAGCAGACCAGTGTTTACCCTTTCAGCATATGGCGCGTTTGTGCGAGTTGTCCCGTAACACTGGGTTCATGCACGTTTTCTGGCCTCTTCCTGCCTCCCAAGATCTATATGCTAAGATTTCAAATGTAGATTGAAGGATTTCACCTTCCACAGGTCCTGGAGGGTCAATGATTAGTAGAAAATTCAACAATTACAGCTCCATGCACGCTATTAATGTTTAATGTCGGCATTTGACAGTATATCATGATTTAAAACAATAAATACGGCATTTCAAACTATCCCCCAGGGCAGGACTTCAGACATGGAGCCCTAGCATTTTTCACGATATTCAACAAACCTTGTCATACTGCAGTATAAATATCTGTCTCAATCCTCCATCTATTTCCCCCTTCGTACTTAATTGCTGTAATTGCTCGGTCTTCTGCTCTCCAGTACCCAAAGTAGCTACTCTCTCACCTTAGCATTTTACAGTTTTATGGTACTGCAAGCTTATTTCTTACTATCATTTTATAGTCACCTGTAAGACTGACTCATAGAAGGGTTCATCTGATTTTTTTTTTCTGGCCTAGTAATTTCCTTGCACCCTCTGTTTCCTAGTACCAGAGCAGGCTCCTGTGCCTTTGCTGAACTATGTATTACCATAAACAGCATCTCCCCGCTCTCACCATCAAAACCTTCCCTGAAAACTACTTGAATTTTACTGCTTAACACAGCTGTATGGACTATATGTGGCCACTTACCTGGTCTTGAGGAAGTGTTGCTAAGGAATGGTGCCAATGGCATTTCCCGAAGAGAAAAGAAGGAATGGTCAAAGATGCAGGAGATGGAAAAGGGAATGTGCTAGCAACAGAGAGGCTCTACTTCTTCCCCAGCTAAAGCTGTTTTTGAAGAAAAGCTATGATAACATGGGGTGGAGGGAAGTGAGCAAAAGTAGAGAACAGAAGCAATGTAAATGGAGGTTGAAACTGTACTTAAAAAAAACATCCCTCATTTCTCTGGGGCTGGTCTACATAACTATATCCTATGTTATTCTTGTGCACTGTTATCTAAGTAATAGATTTATGGAATTAAAACAGTTTCATAAGAACTTTGGTTTGAGGTATTTTGGAGGGAAAGTTTATCATTTCTAGAAAATATCATAGTATAAAACCTCATATAAAATTCCATTTAAAACAAGCATTGGTACAAAGCAGAGGATGAGGCAGAAAGTTACTCTGCAAAAAAGACTTTGAAAGGTTTACTTTTGGAGGACTATTTTAAATCTAAAAGTATGTTCAGAGGCAAGAAAGATAACTACTACAGATTAAAAGAGGCTTGCTGAGGACCTAATTTATTTACTTGCTAAGATAAAACTTAAGTTTAATGGACTGTTTGAATTCTCATATAGAAAAAGAACAAAGATACAGAAAATGTTCTCATGTAAACCCGTAGGATAATATACTGACATTTCTTTTTACAGATGCAGTGTACACTTAGTTGAGGTACTTGCCCAGTGTATCTGTGCAAAAGATGTAACACAAGAATTTCCATCTGACAGAATTACCACAAAAAAAAAAAATCAGGGACATTTTTAAAAGAGGCTGAATCAGGAAATACATCAGGTTGTATTGTTAACACTTGGATGAAAAGTCAGATTTTTCAAAGGACTCTGCAGATTCAAAGAGTGCCTGAAAAATACAGGACTTGAAAGTTAGATTCCAGAAAGGCAACGCTTAATCTCTCACTCATGTTCTCTCCACAGTGAATGGGGAAAGTTAGAAATAAAAGGACGAGATTTGCAGCGCTCAGAGGTTGACTGGTTGACTGGGGAGAAGCTTGAGCCAGCTGGCCTGTTGTCCAGTTATTGGCATGGTGACCGAGGAGGCTCAAGGACTCCCTTCAGATGTATTTTATCTCACTGCAATCAAGTGGGTAAGCTATGTTAGAGCAGCTATAGGTTCAGTTTTGGTTATTGACCACTTCATGATGAAACACACTTTAATCAGATTATTTTTTGCCATACGCCATTTCAAAACCCTCCAAAGCCCCGGAATATTTCAGCCTTTTGATGATTTCTTTTTAATACTGTGTTCTATGGTACAAAAATAAATGCATGGGTGACATCATTACATATATATTGCAACAAACATGTTTTCTCCAAACATCAAGATTGTTTTTTGTGTCTGACAAATAGAGAAACTGTGTTAGAATGTTGTTTTTTTTTTCTGGTTCATATGCTTCTTTACGTTATGAAATATGCATGTATACAAGAAGACTGGAAGTAATCATAATCAAATGAAATGGAAAAGTCTGAGGAGCTGAAGGGGGTTAGTGTAACCTTTTTACCCTCTCACTGGGGAATCAACAGTTTTCGTATCGTGGGAGGACTATTTCTAGATTGTTTCTAGGTCAGTTCTTCCTCACTGTTGTTGCCCATGAAGCATTAGTTTAAATATACTTTGCCCCTCTCCCTCTTCTGCTTTTTAAAATAACCTTTAACACAACTTCAAAAGTCTGAAGTAGGGGCTTTGACAATTTTTAACAAAATGGCGGCATTAAAAGCATTTTGTCTGTAAGCTGACTAGACAAACTGGAGACTCTCTGGAAGGTGACTCTTAAATGAGTACTGTAATCACAAAACTAAAAATGAAGCTCTTTTTTTTTTTTTTTGAGAAAAACAGCTTGATTTTTGTTAGTGAGAAAATCAAAGTCAGCCTGGAGGGCACGCATCATGTTTAGGATTGCAGTTTCTCTAGAATAAGGCATTACTTACTTGCTATGGAAAAAAACTGAAACACAGTACAAAATGTTGACGCTCTTAGTTCTAAAAATATATATGTTACTTCAAAAAAAAAAACCTAAAGACTATCTGTGGGAAGTACTTTAATAACAAAGGTTTTCAATGACTTACATTACTACAGTTCCTCACTAGCTGTTCTACTTACAAGTCTTGGTTCTGTCTTCAGATTCTCTAGGTAGAAGTCCCCATTTGTGAACCAGTTGGCTGAAAGCAGTGTTGCAGTTCTGAGTAATACAGGATTTATTTTCTGTGAGTACCTATTGCCATCAAGTTAACTGTGCTCCCACTGCAGTAGCACTCAGTGGGGAATACATATTTGATATTACTGTGCACTTGGAGGAGATTTGCACTGCAGGAGAAAACTTGAGGATAATATTAGAGTATAAATATATATGAAAACATATGATTTTTTTTCTAAAATCAGCAATATTTTAAATTTTGTTCCAAGGCAACCTCTAACAAACTGGAAGATCTTTTGTTATTGTTATTGTTGTTGTTTCATAATGTGAGGATTTTCATTTTTTTTTTTTTCTGTGTTATACCCTTAACTACCAGGCACATCCTTCAGGCCAGTCAGGGGAAACTGCAGTAAATCTGTACAGCCCAGGGAACATGTGGTGCCATCCCAATTGGCTTGCATCCCATTCATCTGAATTGAGCTCTTGGGAAAATGTTTTTGAAAGGAGAAGTAATTCAGCCAAAAATAGATTGTTGCTTTGAAATTTTCCTTCTAAAGGCCACTAAGTAATCAAATTAGCCCTTTGATTGTGAGGAAACCTATTTAGCTCTGGTTAGTATTTGTACTAATGACCATAGAAGAGTGTGTTTTGCATAGCTGGGCAGAAGGTTCCCAGGTAATGACCATGACCTCTTTCCTTTAGAATAAGGCATTTCATTGGGTGAGTACTGAAGGCTTTGGCCTACAGTATCTCCTGAGGTGGCATCACTGGAGGTCATTGGCTTAGCCTGGATGTCCATAATTCAAATGTCAGTTGTGCTGACAAGGCTCCACAGTGCTATTGAGATACTTACTTTCGAGTTTCATTTTACTAAGATGATTCTGACTTGGGGATGATGTTATAATTAGGACACTAGGCTGGGCTGTAGGGGATGATGATGATACAATGACTCAATTTCTCACTTGCTGGTGGATTAACAACTGCTTCATGGGGGTGTTGGGAGGACTGCAATTCTGTGATGTTCTAGATGTGTCTCCACCTCCAAGTGACAGGCATCACTGGCAAAAATCTGCAAATGAGCCAGTGCTTCTATCTCAGAAAGATGGAACAAAATAACCGAATGAATGGTGATAATTGTGCATACTTACATCATTGTATACTTAAAAAGGGGACTAAATAATTGGCTGGCCACCCACAGGATGTAATATCGAGATTTTATCAATTACTAGTCTCCTAAGAGATGGCCAGGTCGTGGGCTGCTTCTGCAGCATAGTAGAGCCCTGATCTCATTTCTTTGTCACAGAAATTTCTAACAGTTTAAGTCAAATGAGTTTCATAGAGTGAATGAAATGCTGGCAAGTTAATCAGTATCTATCATTATCCCTTCCTGAAGAATAAAACTCATTTTTCAATGGCAGAAAGACCTTTAACTGTGTTAAGTAGGCCAGTCCACCTCTGCAATAAAAAGAACAGCTTCATGTGAAAGTATTTTCTCTCTTCTTGAGCATGCTTAAACTTGAATAAATAGCTTCAAAATCTGTTACATTTAACATCAGGAATTCCTTTTTTAGTAGCATGAGAACTGGACGAAATATGCTATTTTATCATAGCTGAAATGCATATGGATATTTTATTATGACTGAATCACTGCCAAAAGAGCTTTGGATTAGAAAGACAAGCCTGATTGAAACTGGTGATTGTACTGGGAATATTTTCCATTCCCTCTCCATTATTGTCTCCCTTGCTCTGCCTTTCTCCATAACTTTGCTGGGAAAGAGAGGATTTGTTTTTTGCTTCAGATTTCAGTCTATAGCAGTATTAGGTCATTCATCAGTGTTCATTGATGCCTCCTATGAAGGAATTTCTTCTTAGTGTGAAAAGCGAAACAACCACAAAATATCAAAAGGGAGCAAATAGAAAGTGGTAATGATCACATGTAAAGAAACGTCACTTTTTAAATGGCTCCTCACTTGATGGCATTCTTCAAGGTAAACATTTATGCTTCCTAGCTTCCATAGTCAGTTTATATATCAGTTTAAATTATGCAGGGTTCTCAGTCTAAGCACGGCGATCCACCCACAAGGAACAGCTTGCAGGCTCAGACCTTTAGCTGCAGAGTTAGCTGACTTGTGTCAATCAGCGTGCCTGTATATTCTCTCCCTGCTTTCCTCTTAAAATAGCAAGAGCTAGCTGAAAAACATGTGATCTCTGCATGATTTATTTTCATGGGCGTGGGGAAGGAACAGAAATAATAACATGAATTCATAAGCCTGGCTGGGCACCTTTAAATATATCTCTTGTTTCTCATGTATATTAGCCATTCATACATGGTGTGTGGTTGTGGAATTCACAGTAAACACCTTTCAAATGGATTTTGACATTTAAAGGTCGAGTAGTGCCAACATTCATTCAGAGGGCATATCAAAAAAAAAAAAAAAAAGATATGCAAAAATGAAGTACAGGAGGAAAAATTAAGCTAATAACACTATGCTAGCTTGCCATTTTGCCTGTTAATTTGTTTTGAAGATCTGCAGGTAAATCTTTCTTTCCAGGCACTATGAAATACATTTCTAAAAGGAACATATAAAGATAAGCCTCTTGCTGAAAAATGGCTACAGCACCTGCCCGTTGGAGATCAAATAGCCACAGTAGCTTGAAAAGTGAAGGTAACAACAAAAGACATACGCGACAGAGCGCTGCCTTTGCTGCATTCTGCTGCCTCCTTCAAAGAACAGAGAAGTGAACTAACCTTACCTGTGATCCATGCTCTCCTTCATCTCTTTTCTTCTCTTCTTCCTTTGAAAAAAAAGATAATTTCAGCAGACAATTAGATAAACTGGTAATTTTAGGACAATGTGGTTATGAAGCAAGAACCAGCTGGGTTGTGAAGGGCAAAGGCGTAAATTCAATTTAAAATTCACTGCATTCTGCTATAAGAGAAGACTATGTATGTATAAAATCCTGTCATTTGCACAGAGTAGAGAACTGAAACATTTTCTTCTGAACTCTTGTTGCTACAACACTTTCATAATAGTAATAGAGCAAAACCTTTCAGGAAGATCCAGCCAGTTCACCTGAGAATCTTCCTGTGATAAATATTGCTAAAATGAATCTTTCAACTGGATTTTTAAAAGACTGACGTTTAGGTAGATGGGAAGAAAAGTCATAGAACTGTAACAGAGTCTTTCTTTCCTAACTCTCACAAGGACAAAAGGGGAGGCCTATCTTCTTTCAAGGCATTTTCAAACTTCCAGCAATGAGTTAGCAAGAGGTGCATCCTTGTTAGTGAAACTCCATTATTGGCCACTGCAGAGTTTATTTATAGCACTTCCATACGAATCAGTAGTGGTGTTTTGAAACTGTACAACACTTTGGGATGTGAAGGAGACTATGCACCTTAAGTATCTTAAAATACTCAAGATTGCTAGGAAAAAAAATACAGTGAATGGTTGCCGATAGAGTGTTATTTCTCACTTCACTCTGGAGCATATAAAGTGAAGGATAAACTATTTCAAGCTCTTAATTGGTAGGGCTGTTATAATTTTTTCTTAGTTTCCAAATGCTGGTTATACAATCTTGTATTTAAGCCGGAAAATGGAATGAGTAAATAATAAACACTAGAGATAAATGGCTTAATAGCAGTGTCTCCTTTGTAAAAGACATGTAAGAGAAAGAAGTATACTTAAGTTGATACAATTTGGAAAAAATAGATCATAAGGAGTAGAGGGAGAAAGCAGTAAAACATGGAAGTGAAATGACAAGAAGCAACTAGCAGTTCTTCTAGATGGTAAATGATATTTTTTAAGTGGAATTATTTTGCCTTCTGACATATTCACTTCTGATATTTTAGGACTCATGCCTGTATGAGTTAAATAAAACATTGCCAATAACATTTAATCAAAATATTGCAACTTCTGTGAGGATTGGTCTTCAAGGAGTCTAACATTTTTGCCTGCAAAATCCTCCACTGTCATACAAAGCCACGACGTTCAGTAAAGCCCATCCATGTTCCTTGGGAAAAGCCAGCGCTGCTTTTACAGCTCCTTCTACAAAAGGAATCCAAGATGTTGATAGTTGTTGGCACTGTTAATGCATTTAAGCAACTATTGCAATGCAGCTTGCTTTCAAGTAAGCCGGGTGTATGTAATACACAAAAGATGAGGATCCTGGTAAGGTCATAACCTGTCCCTTGTCAGGAGTAATTTTTCTTAGTGTTACACTAAGCTGGGTTGTTGATCTGGGCTGTTTGTGTGGCAATACGTGTAATTATAAAGGCACCACGGATATGAAGACCTATCAATCACAGATGTTCTCTGAGGTCAAGTCCCCTGCTCAGAGTACCCAGAGACGCTCATCGCAGACCTCATGGTTGTGCATTTCTGTGCAGGGTGCTTTTCAGAACAGGAGGCCAAGGTGGCTGAGGATTATCCGTCGCCTTCTCCAATAAGCTGGAGAAATACAGCTCTCTGAAATTTAATAGAAACGACCATGTAAAAGCCACTGAGAGAGATTTTTCACTCATCACAGCTGTCAAAGGAGCTATATGCTAAGAAGTCAATGTGATACAGCAGCAAATCACTAGCAATATTGCAGTCAAAGAAACGTCGATACCTTACAATGCTGCTTCATGAGATTCAGATCAGATTTGACTTCAGTGACATTTTGTTTTCCATTCACAAACAAGCAGGGACAGATAATCAGGTTTAAAGATTTGCTTTAAGCACTGATCTGGGCTGCCATTTGTCCTGAAGATCCTGCTGTGGACCTTGGCTTACACACAGCTGACAACAGTCTTGTTTTCTTCACACAGGTGCCTATCTTCACTTTTTTTTTGTCAGCTCAGCCAGGCAGTGAGCCAGCCTGCAGCCTGGCAGTGGCAACAGGCTGCAGAGTAAACTAGTCCGTAAAAAGAGCCGCTGTTACTCCTTCCTTGGTGGTGGGTGAGTGCAGGTTGTTCTAATCCAGGAGTTCTTCACGTCAGAATCCCATTTTCCTGAGCGACTCCCTTGGAAGGAAATCCCAACTCCAGCCTTCGCTCCTGTGAGAAAGGTGTCACTCAAATGCCTTTCAAAGTGAGTGTCAGAGCACTCATGAGTTCACAGCAGAACCTCCTTGTTTCTCCAGATCAATATGTTGAATCTCGCAAGGCCAGGGTTTTTCATGCATCCTGTGATGATTATCAGGAATCTGTGTCAAAATGCTGGTGGCAGGGTGTAGTGAGTGTGTGTGTGCATGTACATTTGGGATACCTGCTCAGCCTTGCTGCTGGATGGACCTGAGGTCAGGATTGAAGCAGCCCAGCTCCATAGGCCTGGGTCAGGGCATTCCCTGCGCACTGCAGCCCACCAGATTTGGCTTCCCTCTAACTGCTGGAGACCAGACGTCTTCAGGGAGGAAGTGCCCAGGAACATACTCTTTCCAAGCAGAGGTTCTCAGGAGAAGGTGAGAGAACGGTCTGTACGGATTAGGCCATCTCAGCTGGAGTTCACGCCATGCAGAAAGGGTTTCAGCCACGCCTGCTAGTGTGTGTGCAGTTTGCTCTGAATTATTTAACAGTAGGAAATCAGTAGGAGTAAAAGTGAAATAATAAACAAATGGTAACAAAATCACACAGTCTTTATCCTGAGGCTAAAAAAAAAGAGCATCCGGAATGTAAACACTAGAGAAAAATTACAAAATTCTCTAATTCCATTTCTTCTGTGACTGCTAGCATTCTTGCCATTTGAAAATGCCTCACGTGTCTCTCAAGGACTTTCATTCTCCCTGTGTTCCCCTCAGGGAATCTCTCACGAAGCTTTAAAGGGACTTATATCTTTCCCCAGTTAACACTGTAAAGCACTGTAGAACACAGTTTGAAATACATTCCTATGCATAGAGTTTATCGGGGTAAAGCAAATTTTGCCATTTGCTAAATCAAGTTTTTAATCATTATCATATAAATGTGCTGTCTTTAAATGTCTTGCTATCTGGGCAGCGTAAAATATCGTCTTTCTTATTTTACTCAGTTTACTTACGACATTACCAACTGAAATGTAAACTGAGAGCCGATTAAAAAACGTATTGAAGTATCTAATTCCCATTAAAATAATGGCAGCAAGGTGCCTGAGTTTCCTGACTGTAAATGATTATTCAGACAACATTCCTTAGCTGAGGTTTATCTAAGTTAAGGAGCTCAGGACTTGTCTCCCGACATCTTTTAATGTACTGAATGAGAATTAAGTGTGTGGGTTTTCATCACCTTGATTACCCTTGCCATCAGCAGCAGAAACTACGCCGCAAGTAATAATAGCAATAATAAGACTGCTTCCTTTTATTTTCAGGCACAGCCCTGTCAGTTTGCAGAGGAGTGAAACTCATGCCAATGAGAAGATTACAGACTGTTTAGACTATCATCATTTGTGATCCATGGAGAACTTGTAAGCAATACATTTTACTGGTAACACCAGCATAACTGGAATAAAAATATCTAGCAACATCTTGTTTTCCTGCAGTGGTTTAAGCTACCCATGTCTACAAGCAATAAAGAAACCTATCTCTCAGTATCACAAAGTAGAATAGACATTAGACTCAAAAATAAGAATGTCTGATCTCATGATGTCTGAACTGATAAACTTGAAGTTTCAAAACATAATTGAAAAAGATTCCTTCAGTTCTACATTTCCATCTAAAATAAAATACTTTACATAGCTGCCTTAGTTAAAATTATGTTTGAAGCTAAATGAAAAAAAGGAATCTGAATTACCGACTTTTTCTTGGCTGTACATACCTATTGCATGGGGAGCAGTGAGGGTCATTTGCCTCATATACTCCAGCCTGAAGGCTGATACCAGACTCCCTAGTTTCTATCGCAAAGTATTAGACAATGATAATAAGAATGGAGCCCTGCAGGTTTTGCAGTGCTTCAAAGAGCCATGTGAATGAAAATCTAATTTCATTGCTTTTATTTTAATTTTGTTTTTACCTATGAAAAAATTAGCTAAATTAGCATTTAATGTAATTTGTCTCTGGGGATTTAAAAGAACCTCAGGAACTTAATGAAGTTCAACTAAAGCACATGCTAACTAACTCCTGCATCTTGGATGGAAAACCCATCCAATACAGGCTGGTGGCCAACAGCTAGTAAGCAACTTTTGGAGAAAAGCCCGGGGGGTCATGGTGGACAGCAAGCTGTCCATGAGCCAGCAATAAGCCCCTGTGGCAAAGGTGGCCAACGAGCCTCCTGGGCCTCATTAGGAAGAGTGGAGCCAGCATGTCCTGGGAAGCGACACCTCCCCTTTATTTGGGACTTGTGCGAACACACCTGGAGTGCTGTGCCCAGCTTTGGGCTCCCCAGTACAAGAAGGACATGGATATACTGGAGCATGATCAGTGAAGGGCTACTAAGATGATTAAGAGATTGGAGCATCTGACATTTGAGGAGAGGCTGAGAGGAGAGTTTGTTCATCCCTAAGAAGAGAAGACTCAGGGCCTCTTCGATCTGATTGCTGTTTCCAACTATTTGGAGATGAGAGACACAGATGCTTTTCAGAAGTAAATGGCAATAGGATGAGTGCAAAGAGACAGGATTTGGAGCATGGGAAGTTCTGATTAGATATAAAGAAAAAATTTTGTACTTCCAAGATGTTCAAATCCTGGAACAAATTGTCCAGAGAGGCTGTGGGCTCTCCATCCTTGAAGGTGTTCAAAAGAAGACTGAACAAGGCCCTGAGCAATCCGATCTAATTGGTCAAGCCTTGAGCAGGCAGTAGGATTGAGTAGGCTTCCAAAGGTTCCTTCCAACCTGAATTAATCTGTGCCTTCATGACAATATTCATTGCAGGTATCAGTGTGAAGACATGTATGCCTGCTGGAGAACAAGGAGGCAAAGGAGGAACTTTCATATGTACTAAGATCTCTCTAAAAACGTGACAAAACACTGTGTCTTGATTTTAATGTTCACTCTATACATCCCTGAAATCCATACTATCAGCTATTACCACATTTCACAATAGGTACTATCTGCTATAAGGGAAATATTTAAATCAGCATATTTTAGCTGTAAAATCATATTCATTATAATCTTTATAATGCATAATTTTACGACACTTTTATTTCTGTTCGCAGAAGTAAGAGGAGACTTGCTTACAATATTGAGGGAAAAAAATGAACATTTTGACTCAAACAGAATCTTTTATTGATAAACAACATCTTTCTAATGGATTTAATATGCCTGTCAGAATCCTGAGACATTCTGATATTCATCCTGTAACACCCATGTTATTTTTCATCACTGCAGACAATTTAAGAAGAAATTGTTATGCACACTGAAAGGACCAAAGGCAATCAAAAGCACCATAACAGTCTTGCCCCTTCACTTCTTGTACCAAATCAGCTAGAAATGGCTAAATGCAATCAAAATGTTCACTTTATATCTAGGCTAGAAATTCAAAGAAGCTGTCAAAATTGCTGTCACTAGTAGGGCTTTTACAGTGGAATCCATTTATTTTACAGAAGAGATTTGCAATTAGCTCTTTGCTGAAGTCAGAATTGTTGTGTGTTAAATGCCATTTGAAAAAAATTGGCAACTGGCCTCCACCCGTTAAGGTATTCAAGCACATGCTGACCTTTGAAGGACCAAAGTGACCTAGAGGCTTTCAGTGAAATCAACAGCATGCCTAAAAATCAGGCATGAGGTTCATCACCTGGCTGAACATGGGCTAAGGGGCCTAATTCAGGAGCAGGGAAAGTTTTTTTTTGAATTAAATGAGCCCTAGGCGTATATATGTTTGGGATTTGTTTCACATGAAGCTAACCACGTAGATGTTGGTTCGCAATTAGCCAAGGGGGAGTGAAATCTCAGATTATTTTGGCCTAGACGAGGCTGGCCACTTAGGATATGCTAAAAGTATGTAAAGTTTGGCTCTTACTCAACTGCACTGTGTTGTTGCATCAACCTGCTTTCATTTTTATGGTCAATAGTGAGAAATGGCATGATTCAGCTTAGGTATCTGCCTCTGAATGGAAAGAGACACCCCTCAGAGATGCTTATTTGTCTTCACAGGTAGTAGCTAATGCACTAGCTCATAACAAAGTTCAGAATTCCTTGCCTTGATCATTATTTTGCATTCTTTACTTTTATTTTCGTCCTACTTCTTCATTTAACTTTTTCCTAGATGTAAATTTTCAGCTTCCTTAAATCAGGAGTTTACTATCTGATTCTAAAAGTCTGACAGTGAAGACTATCTAGGCTTTTTTCTCCTTTTTCCTTTGACCATTAGCTTTTCACACAGTTGTGTGTGAAGATGCTA
Source organism: Tinamus guttatus (assembly GCF_000705375.1). The sequence goes on from NW_010587975.1 coordinate 349,923, forward strand.
CAATTTTCAGAAGGCAATCAAAGTATACATGAGGAGACTCAAAGGGCTTTCTTCTTTTCACAAATGTTGAAGTGACACAGTCATATTGAAGTGTTTTATTCTAAGAAATAGAAAATACTACTGGAAAAAATGGCTTTATTTCTCTGAATTCTCAAATGTTATGATTATTATTTTCTGGTTAAAATAATTAAGATAAATTCTTGCTATTGTGGAGTGAGATCTGCTGTTAATTATTTACACTTTCTCTTTTATTCATCTCTTTTTTTCTACATAATGAAAAAATCCTTCCCATCCAACAAGATGTCTGTTTTCCAGCTGAGTTTGAGTCTTCTAGAGGGAAAGGGTTTTTTTTGTTTTTGCAATTTTTTAGTCAGCCCCTGCTGATTTCCTGCTGCCCAGTCAAAACAGAATGAATTAACAAAAGGTTTCCTGCAGCAGAAAAGTCTCTTAAATTTTTCCTTATAATCATGCATATGATGTGCTGGAAAGCAATTGTGCTGGGATATTAAAGAACAGTAAGGAAGCCAATAATTGGTATGATGCACTAAATCCAATATTAATTTTAAACAGCTTTATGTGGTTATTGTGCATTGTTAAGGTGGGATGCATGTGTTATAAAAACAAGCTAACATAATTAACCCATAAATGTGTATATAATGAAGCAAATCACACACAAAAAATGACAAATACTTGGTCATATTTCTTCTTATTACATTAAAAGACTTACCTATTTTATCTGAAAATATCTTGTGAGCTGCCTAAGATAAACTGGACTATCTAAAATATCTCAGTATACAAATAAAGCATTTTTAGAAAATTACATTACCTAACTAACTGGTTACTCAGCATTACTGCCTGTGGACAGTGGATGCTGATTTGAGGAATATGCATTTGCTTTCACAGGTAGATATGGGTTGTTTTAAAAGTCAACAAAATGGAATCAAAAAATAAACTACAAATATATGATATAAGTACATAGTTGTCACTACTGAATCCTGTGGAAAAAATATGTAAACTGGAGAAGTACAGACAATCTAGGATCTGGTTGAAATGGAGGACAAAGAGCTATTGTAAATGTTACATGCATTTTAAAATCAGTTTAAATTCATGAACGCAGTTAAATGGATACTTCGTTATTTCTCTTAAATATATCATTTTAAAGGATTTTTAAAGATATATATACAAAGCATATGTACAAAGAAGCATATACAACATATGTGTATACATGCATATACATAGTATATGCTGCTTTATATGTATATGTGAGTTTGTATATATGTGTGTGTATATATACAGTATATGTATATATACAAATGACTTTACCTATCAGAAACTCATGTGGGAGTCTTATGTATGCAACATGCTTATAAATCTATTATGTTCCAAGGAATTTGGATCCAATACTAGTGAATAAATCTACTTCTTATTAAACTTTGGTGATTTTTTAGTCCTTTACTGCTGCAACATTGTTGACCATAGTCAGAGTTATAAAGATTTATTTCCATATCTCCTACTTGCAGTCCTATCAGAAAACAACACTACTAGCAAGGCATCCTCAAAATACCGCTTCTGAATTGGACTGCCAATCCGAGAAAGTAGAAAGAACATATTCGCTATCTATTATTTGATATATTACCTAGCAGGAACCATTTTATTTAAAGAGAAATTTTGCTGCCCTGTTTATCATTTTATATTAGCTTTTGTCTTCAGAGGAGATACCTGCATACTTGGCATTTGGAAAGCTTTTTACATACTTGTCATCCTTTTAAGATGTGTGAAGAAAATCTTATAATCACAGAATGCTTAAAGTTAGAAGGGACCTCTAGAGATCATCTAGTCCAACCCCCCTGCACA
>NW_010587975.1:356895-373524 GCF_000705375.1 Tinamus guttatus
AGTGGCTCCAGGTTGCACCAGGAGAGGCACTGGTTCGATATTGGGAAAACTTTCCACATGGGAAGAATTGTAAAGCATTGGAAGAGGCTGCCCAAGGAAGTGGTGGAGTCACCGTCCCTGGCAGTGTTCAAGAAATGTGTAGATGAGGCACTTAGGGACATGGTTTATCAGGCATGGTTGAACTCGATGATCTTAAAGGTCTTTTCCAAACATAATGATTCTATAATTCTAGTTATCTTACTATATGTATATATATATATAAAAATAGTTTTTATTCATTTTATAAAGATCACCCTTTTCAAAGTTGAAATTTTTATTAATTGTACTGAGACCTCACCAACAGTAATCTGAGCTAGCAAAAACAAAGCCAAGCTTTTGTTAAGGAAATTATAATGGAAGAATGCCTGTTAATTATTAAGAAATATAAGGTTTATGGTAATTTATACTACAATCTCCCTGTTATCCAAAACTGATATCAACTGCTCAAGGAGCTAATTTAATCCATTGTCCTATTTTTTTTCCAGTTCTGGATTAATCTGAAATATAGACATTTTGGTTACAAGGTTGGAAAATGAATAAAATCATACACAACTTACTTATCCTTATTGCCTATTTGTTCTTGACCATTCTTGGCTTTGGGATTACAAAGTTCCCTGACACGTTTGATTAACGAAATAAAGGAACTTTTGTCTCTTTTTGGGGTGGATGTGTGAAGGTCAAACTGAATATGCAGCATTTAAAAATATATTTTTTTAAGTTATTCAAGCACTGGGTAATTTATCTGAGGATTTGATCTACTGAAGCCACAATTTTCAAACAGTTTATAACAGTATGACAGTTCACAAGGTGCCACTTAACAAGTAATACTTTTTGCCTTTACACTGCAATTTATAAAAAACTTGAACAAATAGAGTTTATTTTAAATCAATAGAACTTATTTTAGAACTCTTCTGAACAAACGCATTAACTCCTGAAAATATTTCTAGTTCCTAGTATATTAAGAAAAAGGAAATGATAGTTTCTAAAATAGATCATTTATTGCTTTTATACTTTCTAGATACTTCTGGAGTAACTACAGCAGAACTTTCCCTTTTAAAGCAAACCATTTTTATCTACTGGTGAAGTCCTGTTCTGCTAAAATAGTCAATTTGATAATAAGAGATTTTATTAGGAAAAAGATTCTCACTGACTTTTAACATGTGGATTAAATTTGGTACATAAGGAATAGATTAACAATACTTTTACTCACTTGCCAAATATTGCTAACTTTTAATAAGCTTACATTTCTATTATGACAGGAATCAATATTTAAAGAAGCTCCTCAGCCTGAAAGATTGTTTGTCTTGCTTAATATTTTTCATTATACTACTGTGAAATTCCACACCAAAGACCGGTGTCAGTTGTGTTCCTGCACCCATGATAGCCAGTTAAGGAAACTCAGTATTCTCTAATGTGATCTCTGTGAGATCCTCCAGCATGCTGCTTCTTTCCGAAAAGCTCCCAATGACTTTTCTTTAGTCACTTTTCTCCTCAATGAATATGTATGAATATGAAGTTTATTTAACCTAACTTTGTAGCCAGCTTTGATACTCCTAACTGCTTTATGGGAAACTCGGTTGTTTGTGAAAGGGCTCTGATACCTAAGAGCTGCAGGGCATGAATTTTTAGGCTCCTTGCACCTTTATTACATCTCTTCATAGGTCACAAACCAGAACAGCACAACTCACACATCCAACCCTCCTGCTTACACATATGCACACTTCGATCCTGTCTATATTTCATATAAGATTTTTTTTACTTAACAGAGGTCTCCAGATACCTTAATGTGTGTATAATCCCGAGTAAATGTCCTAAACACAGTATAAACACCTGACTTCAGCATACATTTCTGTATATGCATTACTTTATTAATGCAAATTGCTAACTCCATTGGACTTCAGCAATTAAATACGTACCTTCAAAACTATATTCAGGGTTAAAGTGAGTAAGACACTTTTGTTTAGGACTTCCCCAACATGGCCTTTAAACTAAATTATCTTAACCATTCTGTAATTCTGTGTGATTCTGTGAAGCCCAGTGGCTTCAATGACCACCAGGTGTTTGGTAAATTGTACTTGTAAGAATGGATGTCCTTTTGATGTGGGAAAGTCACAAAGTACACAAACTGCATATCCATTCCCAGCTTTCATTCATATCCAATAGGTCTATTGCTTCTGCAGCCCTTGAAATGATTAAGAATTTTGCTGCTGTGAGCAATGCACTGAGTCAGGATGATACTTACTTTAATACAAATGTGTAAACCTAAGAGGAACAGCTAAACACAGCTTTTCAGTTCCGCCAACTTGGCTATGCTTTAGTGAGGCTGAGTTCATTCATGAGAGCTGTTCTCTCAATTCTGAGCAGCAGATGTAATCTTTCCTGCATAATTACATTCTTTTTCTTCATTCCCTTGCACTTTTCTTAATACTATTAGGCATCGTTGCATTTTGCCTTATTTCTAAACAAAATAAAATTACATGATTCTTAGAGTTTCATTAAAGTAAGAGATTTAAGTGAGTGCTTAAGTTTAATTGATTTCTATGGGGCTTAAGTATGCACTTCAATTAGCACATATGCAAATGCTTTGCTGAATCTTAATCCCGGTTTGCTTGGTAAAATTGCATTATCTGTCCTGTATTCTTTGGTCTAGGTCTCTCGAGCTGAGATCCCTTTTCAGATGTCCTTTCCTTTTCAGCCCTCTAATATTTGCTTTCTGTTGGTCTTTAATGTTTTTAATCTGAATGTGAATTTACTTCTAGGAAAAAAATGATGGCACACATTCCCTACCTAAGCAATCTTTCCATCAGTAAATAAATTTAAAACAGCAACATGAATTTATGTATTTACTGACAGAAATGCTCCAAGTCTAAAGAAAACTGACTTGAATTTTTTATTATTACTGTGAGTGGTAATACAAATTTTCAATCAATCAGATGACTTTTTTGCTTCTATAAGCAAGGGAAAACATGAAACTTACTTAGAAATGATCTCCTCTCCTCTCTTTTAAAATAATCTTGGAAAGGAAACAGCCATAAAAGTTCTTTAGAGACTAGTTCATGACAATCTGTAACACCATCTGCACAGAAACCTCTTCGGTCCTTGCAGCTTCACTGTCAATGACAGTAATAACAACCATTTGGGGGAGAGGTAAGGGAGTCAGAGAGAATTTTCTGCTTTCACTTCATGCTTAGCTTTTAGCCTGTCATCACGATTCTTGATTTTAACGTGTGGTGACCTATGTGTGCATAAAGGCAAGAGAGACCCTTTGAGCCAGACATCAAGGATATGTAGAAATCCTGCATTGATGTATTCCACCTGGATGGCAGAAACAAGAGAGAAAATCATACGGCTCAGGCACAGCAGGAGGATGGACAAGCTGAAGGACTAACACTTTATGGGGCTCTAGGGCAGTAACTAAGCTGAGTAGGTGTCTGTCATTCATTAAAACAGATCCTGTTACCAGTCCTTTAGCTAAGCATTTTGTTACTGGAAGGGTAAAGGGTTTGCCTTCTGCTGTTTGTGGCAGGACATACCTATGATGTTCCCTCTCTTACAGACAAGCATTTCAACTCCATAGGGTTCTCTAAGCACTCACAAGTCTGTAGGGGTAAAGACAAAGGTGCAGGTATAACCTTGTCTTCCCATTATCACAAAGTACAAATTTCTACAGTCTAGTGGTCTGATGGACGAGTATTTGTCACCAGCTGGTAGTATAGTAGAACTATTGGCTTTGTAAATGACTTACTAACTGCAAGATTAACAGCTCCTTAGTTACAACCTATACTGGCACTAAGGAAATATGGGGGATCTTGCAACACGTCACCCTAGCTTGTAAGGATTATTAGTATTAGGTGCCATTTATATTGCAGTCATACATAAAGGGCCCCACTGTCCTTTGCCTTTAGTGCACTGTACCAAATCATAGAATAAATAACAAGCTTTTCTTCAACAAGTTTAAGATGGAAAGAATACATTTGTGAGTATTGCACAGATCACACCATGGTAAACATTTCCAAATGAACATGTGAGAATCGTTAGAGAACATGTGAGAATAAAATATCCCATTGGCTATACCTCTCAAAGGGCAGGTATGTTACATACATAATAAGTTTAACCCTGGTTCTCTGAGCATGAGGTTTATGAGCACTGGGGATAGGATAAGTTCCTTTTAGGGATGCTCTCCTGTTTTTCTCTTTTTTTCAAACACAAGACAGTTTAATTTCCTACAGGTTGGTTCATTTTAGAACAAAAAGATGAGAAATAAAACCTCAAGAAAAGGAGCTGACAGAGAAGCTTATACAATATAAGAGGGTCTGTACAAACACTAACCAGGCAACCTCTCTTGTTTAATTTTGCAGTCTCTCTGAAGTATATATACATGGGTATATGTATATAAATTTATCTTCTCCTGTTTGTCTCTGATTAACATTTATTCTCTACAAAATATTCATCTTATATATCGCTTGCAGGCAACACCTTGTCTTTCTTCTTTACAGTTATATAACCTTCTCCTCCTCAGTTTGTAACACAGCAGCCTGTTTCTCAGTTTTCTCCTTTCAGCTCCCACATGGCAATCATTGCTTTCTGTGCTAGATAGACATACAGTCCCTTATTTCTTAGAATGTACACTTGTCTAGCTTTGATTAATCTCAGGAATATACCTGCTCAGTTTTTGTTCTGCTGGGCTCAAATCACAGGAAAATGTGACAGGAGTCCTTATAACCCTAGGAGAAAGGAGCAAATAATAAAAAGTATATAGAAGTATACAGTCTAATGTTAAAAAAATCAGCAGCTAAATTATTTATTTAGGGTATTATCATGCCAGTTTGCTCTACTTACAGTTTGGAAGAGCCACCTTATTGTTACAAGTTGGCACACAATGAATAGCATATGGGCAGTAATTAGTGTACTTCAAAACCTATAATCACAACAATTTTAATTTTATCTTGCACTTAAATGTGACTGCAAATCTATATGAGAACAGATATTCCCACTGATAACAGTGAAGTCTTATTTTGTACATGAGTATTGTCATCAGACACAGTCAGAATCCTATAATATGTAACATAATTTTTAAGGTCTATGTGACACCGTATTTCCCCCTTCGTCTTCATTCAGCCTTGTTCTTATTTTACCCTTTCTCACCCAGAAGATTTGTCTTCCCTCTACTTTGAGAACGAAAGAGAATGAACAATGCAAACTCTGCAGGCAGTTTGGGAAAATCTCTATTACAACACTTTGTCCCCTGCAGTTTTCTTGTCTTCTTAGAGCCACAGAAACGATACTGAATCTAGGACAATTCCTCTGGCTCTGCACTTTATAGGAATAGGCAATGGGGAAGCAAAGGACTCACTAGGGATGTTCAGCAACAATGAAACCATACCTGGTTAATGAGAAAGACGCATTTTTATCCCAGGTATTCAAGTATTTGCCTTGCTATGGATTACAGCCTTTGTTTAGATAGCTCCCTTGCAGAATACAAGTGCCAACTTCTCTCAGTATTATTTTATCTCAGAAAGCCTGTCCAAAGCACATCTTTTGCTGTTTTGAGGTACATGTTTCAAAATTATTTATTCATTTGAAAGGTAATTATTATTCCGATTTTTTCTTCTTTTTTTTTTTTCTAAACCACCTTTGCACTTCCATTTCTGTCTTTTTCTTTCCTTTTGTCAGTGGAAAGGAGAGAAAACATAAAAGTAAAGCTCGCGGATATCTCTAAGGTTGAAATTCCCACTGCTTGCTGGACCTGCCCGGAGGCCACCCTGTGCCATGTGCTCTGGGTGTCCCTGTTGGAGCAGGGGGTTGGATGAGATGATCTCTAGAGGTCCCTGCCAACCTCAACCATTCTGTGACTCTGTGACTATTTCTGTATCCAGCATCATCAACAATTAGACCAAAGATGGAATTCCTGGAAACTGGAATTTAGGAATTATATCTCTGCGTACCTTATCTAGTAGGCAGTAGGGTAATGTTCCTGCATCCTATCCACGATATCCACCTGATTTACAATTTCTGTAAACATAACATAATCTCAACAACCCAGAGAACATTCATAGGTTATTTTATAATCCTGGTTTGATTTTGGAATATGCAGTAACATAAGCAGACAATTCTCCTGCTAAGATTAGAGGGTTTAGGGGTGTACGATGCATTCTAGCTGTTAAGTGCCAGGTAACATTTGGAATCAACACGCGGGCTTTGCATCAGTAGATGTGCCGTCTGCATTTGCCAGAGCACAATTTTTTCTTGAACTGGTTTAGCTTTGTTTACTAAAGATAGGAGACTCAGAAAATCCATGAGGCCTAACTCAAAATTAGTCCCTTTGTAGCGTGGAGTAAGTACTAGTGACCTCCGCACTTAAATACTGTGGCCGAATTTTTCACATGTTTCGTCCTGGATGATCAGGGCCAGCCTGCTCCTCTGGGAGATCAGGCCATGGATCAGCTGCATCCAAATCACTGCTGCACCCACTGGCCAACTGTAGTCAAGCTGCGCAAGAGAAGGGAGAGCTCAAGTATGTTACATGCCCTAAAACTTTACGAAACCAGGCAACTGGGTAGAAGAAGGATGGCATTTGTGCTGAGGAAAAGGTTAATAAACTCATTCTTTGTTGGATGGCATAGACAAGTAGTGCTACAGCCTGGACTCTGCTCATTCTGCTGCTCTGAGAACAAATTGTTTCAGCATCTCCCTCAAGTGCAAGAGAGCTTTCTGCATCTGGTGACGAATCGTGTTTAATCACTTTTAAATTATTGGTGATTCTCACTTAGCTAATTGATTGCCATAGCATTTCATGAATTTGTCATTTTCTCAATCAAACTTTCTGAATTTATCAAATTACATTTTTCCTTTTGCTGGTTTGAGAAAGTGCTTTAATTTATGAATTTATCAATCAAACTACATTTTCCCTTTTGCTGGTTTGAGAAAGTGCTTTACTCGGGAAAAAACAAATCTAGTTTATTTACTAAGAGTGCTAATTTAAATGAAACTTTTGTTTTTTGAGGCATATTTTTTCTGCATCTTTTTTTTTTGAAAACATATTTAAAAAAAACTATTAGTAGCTCAGCTAGCATGGGAAACGGGTAAGAGAGTTGTACTTCCTCAGCAGGTGCCACCCACCGGTTCCTGTTGTGTAGAAACTTATATAACCCTCAAATCTACGGTGCAGAAACTGGAAGCAATACTTGTTGCAATGTATGTAAGATGCTTTAAGAAAGCTATTATATATATTTAAACACTTAGGAATAAAGAAAAGTGTTTTTCTGAATGATCAGCTGCCAACATTTACATTGCTTCAGTTTTCAGTAAAAAGGCTTTAGAACATTGCCAGACAGCAGTGGAAAGCTATGCTGACTTCAAGAATGAAGTTAGAACTGAGGAAATATTCACACACTAGGTTAAAAGAATCATAGCTAAACCATCTGAAATTTATATACACATATCGAGGCTGCATTTTTTCCTGCTATGTGCAAAAAATAATAATTTCTGTTAAGTTCTGTGCCACCTTAAAGTGATTGAGGCTCATGTTTTCTGCATGGTTCAGTACTTTTAAAGTGGGCCAAGTAATTAGCTCTTACATAATAAACCATCTGCATGGATATAATTAAACATTATCTCGGTTGTATTTGATATTAAACCAGAAAAAAAAAAATGTGGTTAAGTAGCATTTATCAAGCAAAAGAAACTAAAATCTGCTGATATTCCATCTATAACATCCTGGTTAGTTGCTAAGCTTTTGAAGGGGTATTGAATAGATTTTGAATGTGGTGCTGCATAGCTCATGTTGACATGGTAACATGCATAGTAAGGAAAAAATCAGCTTCTTTCTAACTCCCTCCCTCCTCCGTGCCCCCTCACTCTTGCAGGTAAATGCATCCTACGAGACTCTGATTGTAACTCATAATTATTTGGCACAATGAAAACTGTAGTCTAGTCGTTTATTTTGTAGATGGTGGCATGGTAGCATGGCTATGGAATGAATCCCTAGCAGCATTTCATAATGAGTATGTTAAATTTAGTGCTGTTCTGAGAGATATTATGTATGTTGGCTTGGTTAATGAGATGCTTGCTTGCAAGGGCTAATCTGGCAGTATTCTGCCGGCAGAAGCAGGCGGGAAAGAAGGAAATTGCTCAATATGGCTACACTAACAAACACGTAAGCTGTTCAGAGTCAGTGCTCAGATCCCTGGCTCTGAACACTCCTGCTAAGTAGATAAGACCAGAAGGGCTAAAGCTTGAGAACACGGACTGGAGGAAGGGCAGCAGAGTGAGAAAGGATCCTGCCAGATGGAGGCAATAACAAGTTTTCAAGAATAGAACTCAGAAATAGTAAATACTTGTGGGATATTTGGTTACGACTGAGGCTTCATAGATGACCATAACAAAATGGTAAGGCTCCAAGTAGAATAAATATACCTTTAATTGTTTAAAAATAATTATCCCGGAAGGCTTTGTTCCTTCTGCAAAGTACTTTATATAAAGTGCCAGTCTTTATATAATGCTTGATTATCTTTTTCTCCGGTGAGAGAGCACCACAGATTGGAGTGAGCGGTGGGATGTGTCTGGCACCTTGCGCTGAGGAAGGAGCGGGGAACTGCAGAGCTAGGGTATCATCTCAGGAACAGGATGGCCACAGACCAGGAGAGCAGGCAGGGTGCGACTCTCCATGAATGCACGAGCTAAGGCAGAGCCAAAGGGGAGCGAGGGACAGGATCCAGCTGCAGCCTTTGCTTCCCTGTGCAGCACTTGGGACAGATTGGAGTGCTGGGGACAGAAACCCAAACGTACTCAGATTCATTCAGATTTGTTGGGTAAATCATGGGTGATAAATGGAGTGCTTCAGTTCTGCGGCTGATGGAAGGATCGAGCGACTAAGTTACTGCAAAAAAAAAAAGATAAGGCTGAAGCTTTCCCTGCAACCATGACACTGGTCACTCTTCAACTCCCAAAATAACTTAGCACTTAGGAAAGTGAGATGTTATCATCACACTAGAGAGCAGTGTTACTGGAGTGAGAAATGAGTGTTCTAAGCTTTGCACCTTGCTTTAAAAGGGAGCTTTGCTTTACAGGGGAAATACTGACATCACTGTGGAATAGCTCTGACAAAGGAATTCTAATCAAGGAATTAGAAATATATAAGAACCAACCTGACATATGAAATTACACAAAATACTTTACAGTTTTCTGGTAAGTATGTAATAAGACTGAATAGTTGTTGAAGCTGGCCTCCATGAAAGCTTCGGTGTCCATGCTAGCTCTGCATCTCCACTTAACCTTTGAATTCTTTCACAGTGGCATCCTAGGACAGCAAAAATCTCAGATGCGTTTTTAAATTCAGAATTTGGTTTTCTATTGTTCAGGTAATTCCAGATATAATGACCTTGACAAAATCAAACTGAGGAAACAAAAATTATCTCTTTGAAGGTTGTTCCCTCTAGGCTAGCAGACTGGCCAAAAGACAAGGAAGAAAAGAGATTTTAACATCAATGCTTATTGCAATATCATCACTTAATTGTTAAGCCTAACAAAAGCTGTTTCTCCACATGGACTTGCTTTACTGAAGCTTCACAAACTTACACCATGCAAGATTTAAGGTTCTTTATTTTAAAGCCAAAAAGAGATGTAATTCTGTAAGGTCTATGCAAAACAGCCCTTCATAATTTTTCAAGGGTTTTGTTATTCTTATACTAATACAAAATTAATTAGTTCTTCAAACCAGAGGACCCTGAATTTGATTTTCATGCCAAATTATGCTTTTCTTTGTTACCATCTAAGAGTATGTGGATTAAGTTGCTTAATACTATTTTCCTTCCTATCAACAATGTTTGAATGCAATCTTAAAATCTGTGTTCTTTCTTTTTTTCAGGATAATAATGGAAATGGCCTCTCCCTTTTTTTCCCATTAAAATTCATGTTCTAGTTTATATATGAGTGCATTTCATGTTGATTACACTTAAACTTTCCAAACGTAACCACATGCACAAGCAGATAGACAGCTAGCTCGTGATGCAGGGCTGACAGCTACCCTCATCTCTTCAAGGGCTCATTAGTTTCCCACACAAACACTTTACTTTATAAAGATGACCCCATTTCTTATCAAAGGATTGACCTGAAATCTTCAAATTTTTAAGAATTTCAGGAAACATTTATCTTCCTCAGATCAGAACTTTTACGAGGAATAATGCTAAATAGCATCTCCTAAAGATATTTACTTTTCAATCAGTCCAGATCCAGAAGCTTTAAAAGAACTGGCTTAAGAGTTTCAAGGTCATTAATGCACCCTGGAGCAATTCTAGCTTGGTAAAGTAGAAGACAGGTACCTCTATAAGAAATGAAACTATTGCTTCTTAGATATCTAACTTCATTCAGTACCTGAGAGGAGGACATAAAGAGGATGGGGTCAAACTCTTCTTGGTGGTGGCTAGCAACAGAACAAGGGGTACCATTTGAAACACAGGAAATTTCATCTCTTTATGAGGAAGAACTTTCCTGTGAGGGTGACGGAGCCCCGGAACAGGCTGCCCAGAGAGGTTGTGGAGTCTCCTTCTCTGGAGATCTTCCAAACCCACCTGGATGCCACCCTGTGCCACGTGCTCTAGGTGTCCCTGCTGGAGCAGGGGGGTTGGACTAGATGATCTCTAGAGGTCCCTTCCAGCCTCAACCATCCTGTGATTTCCTTAGCATTAGGTATTTAGAATAAATAGCTGTGACCATTTTGCTAATCCTTCATTCTGATGAACCTTAGGGTACAAACTTCAGGTGTCTAAACATACCTGAATTAGCATCAACAGAGACTTTAGAAAAGAGTGCTTCTCTAGGCCATACATTTTTTAATTATTTAGGGATAAAATGATTTGCTCCTCAGCATCTTGCTATTCATCTGTGCACCCTCAAGCTGAAATCTTTCAGGTTACCATGATAATTTGGAGGTTGAATTTCCATTAAATTAATGAGAATTGAATATTCAATCTCAACCATAACACAGATGAATCTTCATTAAATATAATAAAATCAGTCCTTCCTGGTAATGTGTTTAGCCCTATCATGGTCAAGTGGAAGGACCAACAGGTGAGGAGCTTTTTAGGACCACCTAAGCCAGGCCAGGACTCCTCAATATTGCACAGCCTGCATGAGGACAGAGGATACTGTCTACTTAAAGCATCCCTCACCTGGGAAGGAATTTCAGGCAAGATGATGATATACAAAGCCTTATACAGACAAAAATGACATATGCCACCCCAAAGACCTGATTCCTGTTCTCACAGGAAAATGTGGGAGCCAACAGACACTGCTTGCCTGCTCTATATGGCCAATCTATCATGAAAACGGCATATAGAACAGGGAGAAACTTCTCCCACAAAGGGAGAACTTGTGACACCTCCCCTGATCACTAAGGTCTTCCAACAACCTTTGTTTTCTTTAAATGACCTGAGATTTCCCTCTGCTGCCCTCACGCACCCGTTCGCGATCTGGGACACTCGGGCTCATTACTCTCCTGATCACGAGCTAGGGCGATGCTCTAAACCTCCTCTGACTGACCAGACCCCATGGCAGAAAAACAGCTTTACTCCAGAAGTGGCACTTATTAGCACACACTTGCACTCTCCAGATCCCTTTGGGAAGCAGACCCTTTTTCAAAAAAGCAAATTTGTAAAATGTGCGTCCCACCACCAGCTTCACTAAATTCCTTCTAAAACACTGGTAAACGCAACTACCACATACGCTGTTCTGCAGCATCGTTCAAAAATCTGTGTACAGTCTGTGCATTTACATTCATAAAACATTTATGCTTCCCTTCATAATGAAATAAGACAGTTGGTCCCCAAGTCCTCAGCTTAGAGCATGTCAATACTATTGAGACTTGGGCTGAGGTTATTGTGAATATACATATTCAAAATTACTTAAAATACTTCTGCCAAAGGTTAGCAGTTAGCATAGAATATCAATTTAATTAGTTTGAACAAAGGACCGCACAGATCCTGCAATTTAGAATTGCTCCAATTCAGCTTCTTGACAACCTGGAAATGAGAAAGATTATAGTAATAGTTTACTCAGATATTTGTATTGCTAGAGTACATGATGATGGACAATATTTTGGAGACGGGTAGAGATGCTTCACAGGTAGGATTTAGCCTATCAGCTGCATAGCTGAATTATAACTGATAATCCCAAATGACAGGGGTTTGGGTTCAGGTTGTTATCTAATACCAAATCAAAAGGGGCAAGCAGCTCTTTAAACATGCACTCAAAATATATGAAAGAAAAATAATTGGAGAAACTATGTCTGACAAACCATGCTGGAGGTTGTTGATTAAGTTGACATGTTTAAAATATCTGCAGAGTATCAAAGAATGAAAGACCATAATTTTCCAACACAAAAAGTGTTTTTACATCCAACTCAGGTCCCCTTCCTTTATAGGGGGTCCTCATCCCAGTGGAGAGGTATACAAAAATAACTTTAAAAATGCCTGTCAGCATGTAATTATGTCTGTTGTATGCAAACAGAATTCAGTCCTGACCAATACGTTTTTAAAAGGATGAATTTACTCAAGAAATCAGTTATAGATGGAAAAAAAGAGCTTTGAAATATGAATCATTATTGAGGGGAGATAATTTCTTCTATTGGAATCAAAAATCCAATTGTGCAGGTATAGCAGTTAGTCTTGGTTAAAAATGTCCTCATTAAAAATATATAGAAGACAAAAAATAGTAAAAATTTTATTATATTTCCCATTATTTTAAGACTGGATAAGTACAATACAGACAACTGATGTAAGAGAAATCATCAGTGTGAAATTTTACAACCAGAAATACTAAGGATAAAGAGGAATTTAAGAAGTATTTGGAACAAAGTAGATCCTAGCAAAGTTGTAAGTCTGATCTTAGAAGTAAAAAGTTGAAAATGTCAATAACAATGCAGAAAAGACAGAAGTATTCTGCATAATGCAAACATATCCTATCCTATATATTTTTCTAAATATAAATGCATAAATAATTAAAAGACATACACATGTAATTTGACATAATCTAAAAAGAATTTCCCACTGAGCTGTCTGAGCAATTAATATGGCTATTTAAGCAGCCAAGGGATATTGAGGAAGTACTAAAAATTCCGATTAAGTCATTGTTATGCTAGTATTTGGACAATACAAAGAAGATGACCTTGCCTATGTCATTCTAGGTATTCTGGAATCAGTAACAGGTAAAATAATTTAAGTCCTGCTATGTGGTGCAATCGATATGGAAGATGATTAGTGCCAACTTTTCAAATTTAGTAGCTCTCTGGATAAGATTGGCAAATATGATTGATAAACATGACGGCATTGACACACACCCCTGTAAAGCAACAGACATACAGCAGTATATCAACCTAATTAAGTGATCAGTGTTATACAGGATCAGCGCAACACATAATAATTAAAAACAGGCTAACTGATACATCTCCAAAAGCAATCGCAAACAGCTAATCGTTATCCCCTGGCTAACTCTTGAAGGATCCATAGTTTTCCTGGCGCCTGTTTAGGTCCCTGCTGCTGCACCCCAGGGGCCCTCGGTGCCCTTGGCGAGCCCTGCAGCTTGGTGCAGCTTCAGCAGCTCCGACCCTGCAGAGAGCTGGCACGGGCTGCCCGCGGGACCAGGCGCACGTGACAGCGCCCGCACCAGCCTCCATGGCCCCGTTTGGCACCTCGAGAGCCGAGACCTTCTCTGACACCAAGTGGAACAAGGTCTAAACACGCCCTGGCACTCCTGTCCGGCAGGTCAAGCCCTGGCATTTTGGAAAATGCTGTCCTCTGTCTCCTACAATATGAGGGATCTGCAGGAATATTTAACAGTGTTAACGGTGCAATCTGCAGAAGGCATAAAATGCATAGAGTACTAAATAATACATAGACAAAGCAGGTTTTCTATGGGGAAGTTGACATCCCTTAGTGAGCCAGGGTTATTTGAACAGGCTTTTTGAGACAGCTGAATGCAGGGTCATTCAGCAAAAAAATTGGTGCAACCTTCAGCACCAGGAGGTGGTGTTAATTGTATCCAATTCTACTGCACACATTCCTAAAAGGTGCTTAAAAGTTAGAAATATTTCCAGAAAGCTCTTCTACAATACTGCTAGATCTGAAAAACCTGAAGAACTGTGACAGTAAAGCCCAAGTTACTTAGGTCATCCAAAGGAAGGGTAAGTGACTGCACCATGATTTAATAAGCACATATTATTGTAGGGGGCTCTGGAAACACATAAAGTTCCAAAATTTGTGCAGGAAGGAAAGACAATTTCATTTTAGAAAACAAAACAAAACAACACAGTAGAGTTCTTTGAAGAGGAAGGCTACATATCTATTGAAACAATTTGCACAAACTTTTATTTCTATCTAGAATTATATTGTTTTAATTTAGGCTATGGACAAACAAAAAAGCTAACGAGGAAAGTTCTTTTAAAGTGCTTTAAAAAGAGCAAGATGGCAAATGTGCCTGAAGAAGGCAAACGTTCCATACTACATCATTGTGTTGTACCTTCATTGTGTTGTTAACACAACACTGTAAATGGAAAAAAATAGACACATACCTTAAAAGATTCTTACCTATTAGGTTTATGCTTTATTACTGTTATTGTTTCCTTTTACCTTTGTTTGCTTTGTGCTTGTTCTTTTTTTTTTCCCCAAGTGTAACCTAGTAAGAGTGAGGATCCTATCTTGAACATCTGCAAAGTATTTTGCACACTTAGGCTAGATGTAAATAATACATGTCAGAGAAATGTAAACACCAATGGGAGAAATAAATTATGTACGTGAACACAGGGCACTATAGCCAGAAGTAATGAGCCTAAACATAAGAAATTTTCCATTAACCTGATTGTCAGAAAAAAACTCCACATAACTGGAGAAACTCAACTTCCAAGTGAAGTCTCCTTTGGGAAGCAGAAGAAGCCCCATTACCTGAGACATTTAAAATTAACTGGACTAAACAGCACTGATCAATGTTAAAGACGAATCCCACTTTGTCAGGTATTAGGCCTAGAGACCATGCTAGTCTTCTCTAGCAATAATCTTTGAGATGTCTTTTTTTTTTCCTATTAAAGAATAGTAATTTAAGACATCAACATTTAATTTCGTTCTTGACCTACCCCTTAAGTAGTTTTAAAAAAAGAACAATGGAATTTTAATGCAAAGTTACCAGAGTTTTTAAAACAAAATATGTTCCATTCTCCAATCAAGTGTAATAACAATTACCACTATCATCATAACTGAAGTCATATCTATACTCATACCTAATCAGACCAGAGATTTTCAAACACAATTAGTGAAATACTCAATGTGGTGGTACTCAGTTTTTAGGTCTGAAAAAGGACAATCTTTAGCTAAGTGTGTAAGTTCCAACGTTGAAAATACATGGAGAGAATCGAGAGGAGATCTACAGAAACTAAACAAGCTGTTTAAAGAAATGCTGAGGATGGTTGCACATTAAATTCTGAATCTTTCAGGTGCTTTATTGCTATTACCTCTTCCAGCAGAGATTCTCTTGGAGGTCTTACGTGGTCATTTTTCTTTCAAAACATAATGATACAGAAGTCTAAGACTCTGGTTTCTGCTTTATGCAGGAGTTTCATGATTAAAGAACTCCTCCAGGATGCTGAAGCCAAAGCAACTGTTATTTTTTTTTCCTTCTGGGAATCCTAAGAGCCCATCTGTGGACTATCCTAGGGGTATAGGGAAGAAGGGGAGTGCTCCAGCCCCTTCTTTTGAGCCTCTCTCAGTTTCTGTAGAATGAAGGCTTCGTTTGCCCATGGGATCAGGTCAAGCAGGAGCCTCTTCACTGGGAGAAGGCACCCTGGGCTTAACTCCCCACACCTCTGCCTGTTTTGGGATTTATGGATGCAGAATATGGTCTGCAACATAGGCACACTAAGCCATCTTTGGTCTTCACAACCGAGTACCATAATTGCTAGGTTATAACTAATTCCCTCTCTCTGATCTAATGCATTTTTAATTCTTTCAGAGTACAGCACAGTTCCCGCAGAAGGGACAGAAAGTGTTTGCTTTGTTTCCTTCCACATCCCCCTGGACTGTGCACTAGGATGTTTACCTGGCAACTAAGAGATAAGAGTTAAAATCCTTGCTGCACAGAGGGAAGGAAACCAGGTCCTCTGCCTTGGGAATGCTTCAATCAGTCAAATTTTTATATTAAGCAGTGAGACTTTTATATTAACGAGAAGAATTTTCAACAGTTCGAGGAGCAGCCATCCCGATTTTGTGTGTGTGTGGAAGTTGACTCAGCAAACACGCTCCAAGGCCTGAGGGGCTCAAGTATGAGCAGAACTGCTTAGTCTGATGAGGGCTGAGGCGCTTTAGGGCAAACGCAGCTTCTGAGAAACTTTGGCATAAAAAAGGCAGCCTCCGTGGAGGTTCGTCGCCTCCGAGATCGGCCAGTGAGCAAGGGCCTGACGACCCTGGTGCCTAAATGCCACCTTGGGCGTCCCAAGGCACCGGGCGCGCCTCCTGGAAATACCCAGCGATGTGTTGGGCCAACAAATGTTTTTACACGGTGCTTTTGGGCGCCAGGCCGAGGCCTCCCGCGGCAGCCCATGCCCTGTGT
>NW_010587975.1:374027-429694 GCF_000705375.1 Tinamus guttatus
GCCCCGCCGCGCTGCAGACAATTCCTCCCTCCACCCAGCGCAAGGAACCCTCGTTTTAAGGCGCTCCCTTCGTTCCCTCCCTCCCCCCTTTTTTCTTTCCCTTTTCCTCCTTTTCCCCCATGACTTGGTCCGTTCGCTGCGTAGTGACTGGTCCTGAACGGGGACTCAGCGGTATCGCGGCAGGTATTTTGCCTCGGCGCGGATGGGTGATTTATGTAACCGCGCTCCCACACCTGCATTGTAAATATGCCTCTAACAGATCTATAGGGTGTGAGTTACCGGGCACGGTGGCTTTCCAGGGGTGTGTCCGTTCCTCTTATTTATATATTTTTACACGCACGTCCACATGGAGAAACATCTGATCAGATCAAATTATTTAGGATTTCTTTGTCTGCCCTGACCTTGTGCTTGGAGCTCGCTGCTCCCTAGAAAAGGCAGGGCTCTATTCCTGCTTTAAAGAGCTTCGTTGGGAATTACGGCCATTATCGATTAAAGCGTAAGTGAGTGGAAGAAAGGGCAGTGACTCACCCTGCTTCCCTCCCCAGCCCCATAACCCGAAATTATTTGAGCTGAAAGACTACAGAAAGTCTGTCTTTGTACACACTTCCATTATTTTTTTTCTGTATTTGAGATGGTTTGAGTAAATGAAACAGCACATCTAGGAAAAATCCTTTTTTTTTTTTCTTGTCGGGCGTTGCTGCTGAGGTGTAGCCTTTGAATTGTGAGTTCTTCTGGGTTGGTTTAAACCCGAATAAATGGTTCTTACTGGAATAAATGAAAAAAAAAATGAATGCAAACACTTATAAATGTTTTACGCAGAAATAGTGGTGATATAGTATTTATCCTAAGCATGACCATTAAATAATATTTTTCATTTAATCCATTGAGAAATGTCACTGAAATGCCAGAGCAAATCTCCCTGTTTTTCTAACCAGTGGTATGTGCGAGTACTCTGATGTAGAAGGGTGCAGATTAGGATCTACTTTTTCCTATATGTAAGGCAGTAAATATTAGTCAGGTAGCTTTAAAGCCAGGTATTTACAAGTATATATCTTACATATATACATAAGCACATGATCCCACAGTACTGTGTAAGAGAATAAGCTGTGAGCTGTAACGAAACCGGGGCACCAAGGCCTTGCTCTTGCAGAGCTTAGTGCTAGGTGCTCGTTTCAGCTACGCACGTGAACAGCTCCAAGAAGTTGCTGAGCGTATCCCCTACAGCTTTGCAGCACCAGGGTCCAAATGTATAGTCATTGCTTTAATAGGCTTGTATAAGCTAAGGAGTATCCATATGTCTTTTTTTATTTTTTCTTTATTTTTTCCTTCATATCTTCCTGTTGCTGTATAGCTGGTCAGGATTTTGTTTTAATGGTCACCTAATTACTAGTGGTTGAAGAAAGCTTGTGCTTGCGTTTTTTTTTTTTTTTTTTTTTTTTTTTCTCCCCTCATCCTTTTCATTGGAAATCAATGAGAAAGACCACTTCTAAGTTAGGTCTGTGTATCTGTACTATAAATAAACTTACTGTGCTTTTCTGTTCTGCAGATGTGGGTGGCTCTTAAGCTCGAAGATACGTATTTTCAGACTTTTTTAAATTATTTTTGTTCATTTTACGTATGATTAACATCCCACTTGTAGTAATTATTCTTATGTTGGTCAGCAGGTAAGCAGGAAAGCAGGTATATTTGAGGAAGTGTGAGCTGTATTGGGCGCTCAGTCATTTTGGTCAGAACTGCTCACACTGAAGTGCTTTTGCTGCTATCAAACATGGAAGACATAAATCACTAATTTGCCTGCTGACATTGAATTTATCACTCCTTCAGTGATAGTTTTCCTGTGGTGAAAGACTCTGTCAGCATTGATCAATCTCAATATTAGTCTTGGGATATTAATAATACATTTGGTAATTTTATAAAGTAGTAAAGTAGCTTGCTGACTGAATAGTACTAGTTTCATGATTCCTTCTGATCTTTTTCCATTTTTGCCTTTCTTATTTATTTCCTGACATTTGACCACCTCTTCTGGTTTACAGTATATGAAGTTTTTGCAAAAGGACAACTGAAATAAGTTATTTCAAAGGTTAGGCTGTTGGAAAACCAATGATTGGAGTAAGCAAGGGCTTTTTAACGGTGGGATTGATCCCCCTAAGTCAGTTTACTGCTAGTGACAGTCCTGACTTTCTTTACCAACCTGGAATATCTTTCTTGCAGAAGTTCTTATTGCTTAGTGATTGGCAACAAGTATTGTCTTTTGAGATGGTAACTTCTGAGGGAGTGGTAGGAACAGTTGAGTTATGTCACTTCGAATAGGATTCAAATATCACCTAATGTAAAATGAGGAAAAGGCAGCTGACTTCTTTGCTCTTTTTTTCCAGTAGTTCAGCTTTGCTGTCTAAGGTGTTACTGAATTTGAACAAACCCTTACTTTTCTGATTGCATATTGCTAAGCATTTGGTTTCATGAGTGGTATGTCTATGGTGTATGAAACCCCAACTTCTTATAATCCAGACT
The DNA here is from genome assembly GCF_000705375.1 of Tinamus guttatus. The sequence continues at coordinate 376,539 of NW_010587975.1, forward strand.
TTACAGCCTGACAAGAGAGCCATAAAATGAGCATGTGAATGTAGCATGTCTTTGTTGAAGCTGTTTTCTGAACTCGGAAAGAAGTTTTCTGTGTGTGCTCTGTATATAACATGAAGTCTCAAAATGAGCTCTCAAACTTTGTAAGTTCTTAAACTTATTCTCTTCTCTTGCGCATCCTTTAGATTGAACTTCAAGATGTCCTTTGGGAGAGATATGGAGCTGGAGCACTTTGATGAGCGTGACAAGGCGCAGCGCTATGGCAGAGGGTCCCGGGTGAATGGTTTGCCCAGCCCTACCCACAGTGCCCACTGCAGCTTCTACCGAACCCGTACTCTACAGACCCTCAGTTCCGAGAAAAAAGCTAAGAAAGTCCGTTTCTATCGTAACGGAGACCGGTATTTCAAAGGAATTGTATATGCTATCTCCCCTGACCGGTTTAGATCCTTTGAGGCTCTGCTGGCTGATCTGACCCGAACTCTGTCTGATAATGTGAATCTGCCCCAGGGGGTGAGAACGATCTACACAATCGATGGCACCAAGAAGATCACTTCCTTGGACCAGCTAGTAGAAGGTCAGCAATAACATTTGGAGTATAAAGTTCTATTTGAATCAGTGTTTGCTAATTTTTTTTTAGGTCTTCCACAAATGAGTAGTGGCATTGTTTGTATTGATAGAGGAAAAGAATTTCCAACAGTATAACTTGAATTACAAATATCTTAAATTGTGCTATGAAATATTCTTGCCTTAGCTTACTTGTTTCTTTTTGAAAGTGTCTGTTCCCTGTTAATCTAGTGATGGTAGTCCTAGATCTTGAAGACCTCACCTACTGCTTATTCTGAAATCTTGCCAGTTAGACTTGGCAAGGTCCACGATGGCCATTTTTATAGGTCTTATAAGCAGATATTGTCACCTCTACATGAAAGTCAGTTCTGATTCCTCTGTCTCAAGCGAAGAGCTCAAACTCTTCCATACCAGTAATTCTGCCTTAAGTGAACTTCTCCTCACTCATGATGTATTGGAGGGAAAGTAGTCATACTGTTAAAGTCATGTTGTACCTTTTAACTGTGCTAAGGTAGATGGTTTGAATAGATTCAACCTTTTTCTCTTCTGCAGTGTCTTTCCTTTTCCTCTTCCCTGGCCTGATGACATTCCAGCATTACTTTTAAATAAGGCTCTTATACCCGCAATATAAAGCGCTATCAATTACTCCAGCATAAAGTGCTTTTGGCTTGTAGATGCTTCACATTCCATGTGTTGGCAACATTCAGAGCATCTAAGACCTGAAAGCATTAACGAGTATGTGCTGTAGCTGAAGTCATTCCTCTCTGTGAAGTAGAGGGGCATAACTTCAGTCCTGTAGAAACAAAGTCTACCCGAGCAATTTTGTTTACGGTGTCCCTGCCACAGCTCCAATATGCCTTGGGCAACCCTGTAAACGAGGGCCTGTTAATTCTCATATGGGTAATCTGATAGTGTCGTCTGTCTGTGTCTAAAGTCATGGGAGAGCCTTTTTAGATTTGTAACAGGGATTATAATTTCTTTGTGACTTTTCATTTTTAACACCAGGTGAGAGAATTTTCAGAATGAGTATATTATGAGAGAGGATCAGAAGTAGGGTAAGTTGGGGAGAGAAGATGTTAATGCTGAATAAGGCTCTTAAGAGAAGCCTATCTTGGTATAGCAGGTATTCAGACTCCACCAAGTTGTTTGCTGTAGGCACCGCAATAGAGAAGAGCTTTTTAAGGAGTTTTGTAAGTTTTGAAAAGAGATGTTAAAAAGCAGAATAGAGAACAACATGAAAGTGTTCAAAAAGAACTGGAGGGGTGGGATTGCCCATGTAAGTAAGAGTTTTCAGGGTCAGAACTGCAGTTTTAGTGAAACAAAGGAAACTGATATTAACATCAATGTCTTGAATTCCATGGCTGTCTTGGAACTGTGTTTTTTAGGGCAATATTTAACTGGCAGAAACAATCAATTTCTGTAAGGATAGAGCAATATTAATAAGCATGTGTTTTAGAAACAGTATTTATATACTTTCTTCTCATTAGCCTTATAAATAATTGTGTTTATTTGATTGGTATGCTCACCAAGAAGCATGTATCATTGTTATTAATGTTGATTTGCACAGTCTTTTGCTACTAGCCAAAACCAGCAGTTGAGGAAGAAAAGGAGGGAAAAAAATGAGTGCAGAGGATGAAATAAATTGTTACCTCATAAACCTGGTTTATTTTGGCCTCCTGGATAATAATATTACTGTGTTTATGAATCAGTCAAAATGAAAGACAGTACTAAGGCATGAGCTTATTGTTAAAAAAACAAGTCTTTTGAGATATCTTCTGTTTTTATGAGATTTTCTTCTTTATCTTTCTAATAAAAATACCTCTTGTCCTTTGGACACTTCAAGATGGTAGTGATGGTTTGTATAAACCCTTTGCACTCTTTTCTGTACAAATTTAATAGCGTTTAGGTAGTCTGGTACAGCATTAATCAGCTTGCAGCTCTGCTTTTATGTTTAAATAGCTGGAAAATCACAATCTTTGCTTCTCGCTAAGTGACATGTTACATTTTCTCTCCAACTACTGGAATATGAAGCATTGCTTTGTTCATGAAATTCCTTTGCTATATGAACTCATACAGCAGCATGTATGAATTTCATAAGACTGTTATGATTTTGGATAATAGTGTTTTTCAGAGGGACTGAATTAGTGATTCTGTTGACATGTAAATGTGGTAAGTTCTGTATTTGATGATGCTTGTTTGTTCTTGTGTGTGACAAAATTACTCTTGCCTTCCCTTACTGGTGTAATAAAGACAGAGAAGCAACTAGTTCTTGGGGAAGCCATAGATACTGCCTTTCATCTAACAGCTAAGTACATAGACCTGCGTGAAAGTAGTAGCAGCAGAACAAAAGTTGTAAAGGAGCTGTTTTCAGCAATAATATTTAGTTCTGCTTTGCATTCAATTCAGAGCTGGTGTGTGTATATACTTGTGCTGCTATTTTGAGGTCTGTGAGCACATCTTCCTTTTATTTGAAACTAATGTCTTCCCTCTATGTTTTTGAAGACTTGAGCCATGCAGTATTTCTTGGGCTATGCGCTGTTGTATAAAATTTGATGCACTTGGTAACTTCCTTTCTCCTTTTACCTTAGCTAAAGAGAGAATGCAAGGGATTTGGGTTACCTTCTTTGTCAGAGCTGATGTTGAGGACCCTTTTGTCATTAGAGAATGGCTTCCAAATGTGAAATGCCTTTCTACTTTGGTGAAACATGTAATAAAAGCTTCTGGGAACAATGAAAAAAGGAAGCTGCTCTCAAACCCAAATTCTTTAGTTGTAAGAAGGTCTCAGAAAAGGACTAGTTCTGTTTGCTTTTGTAAGGATTAGTGTAACATCTTTAAACCAAATACAAAGGTGAACTGATGGATCTTGTTACAGTCCTAAATGTTCTTGGGTTAAGAACAATAATAAACTGGAGTGTATGAAATGACTCTAAAATAAAGGATATTATTTACAGTTGTTATTCTTAGGGTCCTGCTTCGTGAAACAATGACCACAGAATCAATCCATAGCATCCCTTTCTTGTTAATTTTTATTATAATATTACCTCAGACTTGGTTATGAACCAGAATCAATTGCTTTAGATTCCCACAAAGCATGAAGCCTTCTGAAAGCATGAAAACTTGAAGTCAAAGGCAAACCAAAAAACCCCAGACCGCAAGACGGGCAAAGGAGTGCTAGGAAACAGCGTTGTCACATGTCAATATTGGATGCACTGCCAAACTATTAAACAGGTTTGCATGCGTGCACATGAATTGTGTAGGCTTAGTGTTAAAAATAGTTCTAAGGAATGATCTGAAAAAGAAAAATGAATGTCTCTGGGGGATTATCTCAAAGCTCTAATCCCAACTGAAGAAGCTGTCTGTGTGAGTATAAATATACCAGTTTGAAAAACTGGTAATGGCTATAGCTACTAGTAACTGGCGCAGGAATCCTGCCCCGAAGGAGCTGATGGACCCCAGGAGCCTAGACTGAAAAGTCTCCAAGTGCAGGCAGTGCAGGTTACACTTGACGCAGCGGGAAGGCTGCCTGCCAGCAGAGCAGCGTCTCCTGGCTGAAGTGGTGGGCTGTGACGGAGTTCCCAACACTTATGTGTAGGTCTCACTACCCCACCTCATTCCTCTTACCGCTGCTTTCCCCTCTCCTTCCTGTTCTTGCTGCTGCCACCTCTGCTGCAGCCGTGGTTGGGAGGAGCTGGACTCACCTGCTCCTGGGAAGCGGTTGACCTGCTCTCTGATGGGCTCTGTAGCTGAAGCTCTTCTGAGTCTTGCTGGCCTCAGCATTTAGGAACTGATGGGCTGCGAAGAGTGCAATACTGGTACTTATGTATATACAAATAATAATAGCAAAGTGTCTGCTTAAATGTTAGTAGAGCTGGATCTATGTGAACATCTGTTTGTGGAACTGAATTTATGCTGGCTATTTGGCATGGACTTTATCCAGGTCTGTCAAAGTTAGTGAAGCTTGGACTGGATCCTGTGGCAGAAATGTCTGAAATTCTTACAATGTTTAATAAATAAACAGCTGAATAATCCCGTTACACAAAACTGGTGAGGATTGTTCGACTTTCTGGCACTGTTTGACTATCTGATGAATTTGAGAAGATTCGCCCATTAGCCAGATGATATGCAGTGTGTCTTCCTAAACAATTTTTGGGAAGGTCCCTTGATTTCTTTTTTTCCCTTTCCTTCCCTGGTATGTTCCAGTGCTATTCTTAACACAACTGCAAGGCATATCTTGCTTGCATATCTTCTTCACCAAGAGCGAGGAAATTTTTTACTCCTAAAGTAAATTTCAGTGCAATTTCATTTTCTTCGTTGTGCTTGGAAGAGGGGAGAATTTTTGTTTGTTTTCAGTCTGAGCTGAGCAGAAAGAATGATATGCCTTTTTTTTTTTTTAAAAAAAAAAAGGAAGTCCTTCCTTTCAATAATCTTTTCAAAAATATGAGACCTAGTTTATTCCAAATTCTACAAGTTTCTTTGTGCATCCGATTGCTAGCCGAAAATGGGTGGGGTGGGTTTGTTTCTTCAAGATAATCATTTCTTTTGTGCTGCATTTTTTCAAGACACTGCAGAAAGACAAGGTGCCAGTAATGTAGTTTAACTAGGTTATTGCTTTATTAAGTAACACATTTGGGAACTATCAGGTAATAACTCCTTGGTTCAGGTCATCTTCCTTTTGCAGTTGGCTGTGTGTGGTGGGGGGATTGTCAGAACAAGGTGTTGAGGGATTGTCAGAACAGGGTGTTTTTCCTTTGTCTTTTGCTTGTATGAAATAAGAGGGGTGGAAGCGAGGGAGGTTGCCTGGATGATGGGCTGTCAGGCCGTTTTTGTGATCTCTTCATCTGGTTTTTGTTCCATTTATTGGGAAAATGGACCACAATGAATGACGGTTGCAGGAGGCACAAGCTGTGCCTGCTGCTGTTCTTCCACCTCTGGTGGGCTTGTAGATTAACTTTTTTTTTTTTTTTTTTTTCTCTAAGTAGATACTCTCAGCTGAGGAACCAATACCATTTTAAGCAACAAAGAGACAGTCATGCTGTCCGGCAAGGAATAGCTGTTCCTTGCTTGCTTGCATCATTTGAAGAGCCTCTGAATCTGTTCTCTGGGGTTTCCCACCAGCAAGGGCCAGCTTATGGAACCTCCTCCATGGAGCCATTTTAGGTTAGGTTGTCTTTAGCCAGACAAGCAACCTGAATAGTCTCTTTCCAGAGATAGTGATGAGGACATTCTAATAATGAGCATATTAAGAAGCTGAAGAAAACATTAATATCAATACATCAGAGAGAGGGAGGCAAACATTAATGCCAGGAAAGCTCCAGTATTTACCGGTAATGATTCAGTGTCTCCTTAGCACCCACTCGCTATACAGATTTTTATTTTTTGATTGTGATTTTATTTTGAAGCGTATTATGACATTCTGTCATGGCCTAAGAGAACTGTCTTCTGGTGTTCAGTGGCTCCACTAGCTCAGCTACATTAATTTTTGCAAGACGTATACCTGTATGTAGTAGGTTTTATTTTACTTTTTATTTTTAGTACAAACCAGGCTTCTACAGGATTGTCTTGGATTAACCTTTGAATACCACGATTTTCATTGGTTACACTTTAGATTTTAGTAAGTGTTGGGTACTCATACACCTTAAATTGTGAGATTACTGATTCAGAAACATAAAACAAACATCAAGGCTTTTATTCTTTCTGAGTGGGTAAAGTTGGGTATGTTTAATTTATATTGTTGATTTGAGAAGGTGAGGAGGAAAGTGGGGCTGTCAGGAAAGAGGTATTAGTGTTTAATGCCTTTTTTTTTTTTTTTCCCCTGGCTAGGTTTCAGGTGTTCCAAAATAGCTGGATCTGCTTCACCCCTTTTTAAAATTCTAATGGTTATTGATACTGTAATCAAGAGTCAAGATTTCATTAGTGACAGAGTACTGTAAGCTCTGACACCTCTCAGATGTGTGTTTCTCTGTTACTCTGGATCTGGGGAAGCTAATTTGCTGGTAGTGGTGTCAGTGAGCAGGTTCCAGCTCTGCTGCACCTCAGGCACCATTTACTATCGTGACGTGGTTGTCCAAAAGACAGTGGTAGAGAAAGGTTGCCAAAAAGAACGTTTTAGAGCTGCATTTGATGGTTTGGGGGCTTGTCCTGATTGCAGTTTGATTCCAGGCCCTGATTCCTGAATCAAGCTTCCTTGTTGTAGTGTGAGACTAAAGGACTACAGGCCTCCCTGCCTCCTCATCGGAGCAGCTGCGAGAGGCTCTTCAGGAGGCAGGAGCTAAGCAGAGGGTGGATCTGTTGGCTTAGCAATCCTCCCCTGCAGTACTGAGGCAATTTAGTGGTGTCCACTGCAGAACTTTTTTACAGTCTTCCCTTCCTTAAGGTAATGGTGAAAAAGAAGTGAAAATGAAAATTAGGATTACTATTATTATTATTTTTTTGGCCTTTCTGTTGAGATTTTCTGCTGACACAAGCACTACCAGAGCTAAAGGGTTGCACCAGACACTGGAATTTCTGGCTTCTGTCAGTGTGAGGCTTGGGCCTTAAGTTCAGGAAACTTGAATTTACACTAAAGTATTTCTAGGATTAGGAGTACTTAAACTTTGAATATTTCCGTAAAACAGTTTAGTGATTGTAGAGAAGATGAGATACCTTTAAGGTGTTGGACTTTAACTGATGTCCTTACAGGTCTGGGCCTCTCTGTCAAGTACAATCCCAGACAAACTTCCCTCAAGCCAAGTGTTGAGGTCTTAAAGAAGTGTGAAGTTTTAAGAAGTGACATGATGTGGGGAGAAGGGGAGAGAGTGCCTGTATTTCTGTTTTGCTATATAAAGTTGCTCCTAATAAAGATATTTAATCCTAGAAGGCCTTGGATATTCTTTTACCTCCGAGGAATTCTGTAGCTAAATCTGATGCCTCTCAAGAAGGAAAAAAATGTATCTTGGTGCAAATATTTTATTGTTGCCATATGTAGTACTGTTGGAAAAGAAGAGCGGGGAGGCAGTGGGATGGTAAAACAGTCCTATAGCTTCCGGGATCATATCGGGCTGTTTCATATTTGCTTACACAAAAGGCTAAATGTAAGTGGCTGGCAAATGCTATTACACCTTTGCTAGGAACCCAGCTGATCTTTAAATATAGGTAGCATTAAAAATCACATGAAACATTTTCCTTTCATGAAAGGGAACTAAAATAATTCTTAAGCCTTCTAGTGTCAATCTTCTGGGTACAGTAGATGCAACTATTTTTTACTCGTTTCTGAGTAACTAGGTTGGTAGTGAAATGTAAATTGAAATTCAGAAGGATGGGCTTTTGACAAATAAGCTTTCATATGATGTCACTTTTGGCGAGACAGTCTTGTTTTATGCAAATAAATGGAAAATTTCTGTGATAACATGGAATCCCCAAATATATTTTTCCCCTGAAAGAGGTTTCCAGTGTGTTTTAAATTTGAGTTACAACTCAAATAGAGACAAGTTTTCTTAAAACCTAGAGGACACTAAAATCTCATGAATCTTGGATTTTTTGACTTGAGGTATTTACTATATTGAATGCAGTTCTGTTCATATTAGGATCTTCATTTTTTTGCACAAAGCTTTATTACTATTTATTTTTTTAAAAAATGTTACCATTATAAATGGAGCATTGGGGAGGGAGGGTGCATTCATGTTTTTCTTACCTTGTAGTAATTTATCAGTTGAGTATTAAAAATAGTGTCAAGGGACATGGATAAGAAAATAAGAGAATGTCTTGTTTGGTCACTCTTGGATCATTACCACTGCTAAGCCCTCTTGTCTGTCTTTCTCTAAGTATATATATCCATTTATATGTGTGTGTGTATGTATATATGTATGTGTATATGTACACAAACAGTATATACACATCATATATATGGATAAAAAAGGGAAAAAAATGTCTTTTAGACTCTCATTAATTTAGCGTAGCTTTCTCTCTTGGATTCCTTTCCCAACACTTAAGATGTTACCGTGAAATGTGCAGTAACTTGAAATCATAGGATTACTAGCAAACATTCCAATGTTGCACTTGTCTCCTGCTTTTATTTTTGTAAACATTCTTTTAAAGCAGAACACAAAATACAATAAAAGTCTTTTTATGAGTGCTGCTTGATCTTAGGCCCCCATCACAGTTTCCTGTCCCATGGTCCATCTTCCCGTGTTGCTCTGACCTCTTTACTTGGAGTTCTTCCACTGGCTTTCTGGTGGTCGTGGAGTTACGAGTTACCACCTCATCTCGCCCTTTGGGGGATCATGGTAATTGTGCCAGTGGAGGCCCAAACCCCTCTTGCATCCTGGGACCTTCTGTGCCAATGGTTCCCACTAGAGCTGACTGTGGTAATGCCCTATGTCTGCCAGTATTCACTGTGTTCTTGTGGGGCTGGAGGAAGTGGCCCTTAAATATTAAAAATGAATGCCAGAAGGGAAATCTAGGTATTGAACCCTGAATTCTGTTGCTTAGGGTAAGAATAATTACCAAAATCTATTTTTAGTTTATGTGAGATGGCTTTTTTTCTTCTTCCTGTATGCTATTTGGCATAGTAAGTACTTTTTTTTTTTTTTTTTCTTTTTTTTTTTCCTCCCATTTCTGTTTTAATACCTTGGACTAAATGCAAACACAAATGTCTTTATGCCATTATAGCATACGCTGAACTACTGAACCTAGGAGATTTGAAACATCTTAAATGTTTTTGTGGTATTTTTCGGAATGGGGTTTTGTATTATTTGTCATCCAGTTTAAGCTGCCAAAAGGTGCTTTCTTGCTGGATTTAGTGTTACGGGTTTTTGTGTGTGTTGCCCCCAGCCACAGGGTGAGCTGGATGAGCTAGCTCGTTGAGTATTCATTCTGTCTTTATTGATGCATTTTTGTTCTACCAGATCACCAGTCTCACCCGCTGGCAGCGCAGTCCCTCACACAAGCATGAGGGAAGGGATGGAGAGGGTGCCCGTCTTGCAGCAATCTGCAGTTGGACTGAATTAAGTTGCCAATTCACTCTTCACTTTAGCATCAATGCTGAAGGCAGATGTGGTGGTACTTCCTAGCTATGTTAGTTCCTCAGAAATAAGTAGGCGTGTTAATTCTGATTTGCTCTGATAGAAATATGAGCTATAATATATGTTTTTTGTTTTTTTCTCCCTCTTGGTAAATTTAGTGGGAGGGAACTCTGCAGTTATTCTGCTCTGCTTTTTTTTCTTTCCCCATATATATAGAGAGAGAGTCAGTAGAACAGTAGTGAGGCTTCTTGCTTATGTGCATCCTGTTTTATATTATTTAAAGCTTGAAATAAACATATATCCTTTCATCCCTCTCTTATAGAAATTAATTTGCAACCTGTTGCTTTTGATAATGTTTCATAGTGTTTCCTCGGAAGTGTTTGGGGCCTGCCGTTTTGGTGGTATTGGCCCATTTAAGTGTGAATTAAAGTATGAAGCTGGAGGACTACTGTGATAATGCACTCAGGCTGGAAAGCTGATTAGCTGCATAGGCCACTTATTGACAGTAGCAGTCCCTACTTCAAATAGTGTTTTTTGAAAAAAAAAAAAAAAAAAAAAAAAAAAAAAAACAGATGCTTTCAAGAGGTTTGTAATAATATCTTTAATGGTTGATAAGTATTCTGTAAGATATTTTCTTAGTCCATAACATTTAAGAAAGTAGTTCATCAGTATTTTATGCATTATAGATCAAGAACCATAAGAATAATGTTTAATAATTGAGTAGGATTTCATTTGGTGTTTTTCTTGGGTTTTTGTATTTTATTATTATTATTCCCCTGCCCAATCTGACGTTCTCATCTGGTGCTTTTGTTTCTGCAGGGGAAAGCTATGTATGTGGTTCAATAGAGCCCTTCAAGAAACTGGAGTACACGAAGAATGTAAACCCAAACTGGTCAGTGAATGTTAAGACAACTTCTACTTCCCGTTCAGTGCCGTCTCTCGCCACTGCCAAAGGAGGTACTCCAGATGCGAAGGAGAATAAGGATTTCATTAGGCCTAAGCTAGTCACTATCATCAGGAGTGGAGTGAAACCACGTAAAGCAGTCCGGATTCTGCTTAACAAGAAGACAGCACATTCGTTTGAACAGGTTCTTACTGATATAACAGATGCCATCAAGCTGGATTCTGGGGTGGTTAAACGCTTGTACACACTAGATGGAAAACAGGTAAGAGTTCTCATCCAAATCATTCTCACTGTGAAGAAAGGAGAATTTTTCAAAAGGGCAAAAGTAGTAAATTAGTACAACTATGTTTTTCTATAAAATATAGAATGAAGCCTTCCACAGAGTAAAATGTACTTAGGATGTGTGATCAGTTTAAGAATGTATCAGGAAGTATTATTTGGCCTCAATGACGGTCTTACCATTGATGATAAATAATAGCTTTAAGTTTGTCAGTCAAAAGCATGGTGTGGTGGTGTCATTTTGGCTATGCATGTCAGAAACCTAGAATGAAGGACATACAGAAAAAGCTGGAGCTCATCATGTTAACTTTTTTTAAGCTCTTACTGCAGCAGTTTTCAGTCTTTGTACTTACCTTTCCATAACCTCTATGAACAGTGAGGACACATTCCACCATGCTAAATTCAGCCTGCTGCTGTCCGTAATGATGAAAGTGATTCTTATTGCAGCTAGGATGGACTATGAAGAAGGTGACAAATTTAGGAAACAGTGAGTGAGGATTTTCCCTTTCACAGGAAAACAGGTAGGGTTTTCTGTGGTGCCTGCATTTACTGAGGAATCTCTTGTAGATAACTTATTTCTTCTAGGAAACATCTTCAAGCAGTGTCGTCTTTGCTGATTCATCAGATTGGGGCATAGTCAGAGTTCCAGAGGCTTCTCATGGAACTCGAGGACAGAGGGAGAAGAACAAATATTACTGAGTAACCCTACTTCTTTTCTGTCTTTCACTTCAGTTGTAATTTATCTACAAGTGTATATTAATTATCGCAAAACCGGAGGAGCGATAACCCTGATGAAGGACAAGACTAATTTCAGCATGACCTGAATTGATTTAGAGCAATAATGACTCTAGAGAAATAAGATTTTAGAGTTTACAAGTGTAACCTTTTCCACTGAAGAAATGATACAAATATAAAACGTGCTCAGAGAAATGAGCATAGTCTCCCTGAAAATCTGGAAGCTACTAGAGACTTAAAAATGTATTGGTACCCTGTTTTGCAGCTTGTAAGTCTATAATATCTGTAGTCACTGAGCCTAGATACAGCTAGCCATGTAGTCATATCAGTGTAGGCTGCAAAATATGGTTGGTATAGTCAAATACTTCATCAGCTAGATCCATCTGTGCATCTAACGTCTGCAGTTACTGGAGATAATATGCAGGCATAGCTCTGGCAACAGCTACAGCAATATCCTCTCATCTGAAACATGACTAGTTAATGGACAAGCTGCTTATTCAGAGCACTGGTTCAAAGCACGGCCGAGTCTGGATTGACCGAAAGCCTGTTCCATCTGCCATTTTATGATTGACCTCTGATACCAGTTACAGACTCGAAGTTGAATTTAGGTGACTACACGCATGTTTTAAATTGTTCCATTCGTAGATTGTCTCTGCTGTGAACTTGACAGGAGTTCTTGGGTGAATATTGCAATTCTTAGAGTCCCTGTTGTAGCCTCTCAGAAACAGGATGTATGTTTGTTTTATACTGGGAGGTTCTCTGGGCTGTGTGAATAAACTTGTTTTGGTTTAGTTATGAAGAAATTTGGTCACTGTCAAATACACTGTCAGAATATTTTATGCTGGTCTCAGGTCTCTAATTACTGGAAATACGCAGTACTGTCCTACTACCAGGGTGTTCCTGGCCCTGCTGTTGTCACAGTGCAGTTGAATTCTTTGTCAAGCCATGAGACTTGAGGTGCATTTTGACAAGTGCTGTGCTGGGCATTTATCAAACACCTCATAGCCATTTGTCTAAAGGATGTCCGGGAGACCAGGTGTCCCAACACTTCCTTTCTTCCTCCCTGTCTACTGAGCTGAAATTGCATAACCTGCTGCCCAAGTGGATTGGTAAGGGCAGGGCTTGGGGGAAGGTTTGTGTCTCCAGCTGGTTGGGATGGAGACTTTGTTCACTGAATGTGCAAAGCAGCTTTGTTGGCAGAAAAGGAAATCGATGATCTTGCGCGCAGCAGGAGCAACCTGTTGTTCACCCCTTCGTGGGGAAGTCATTGATTTCCTGTTCTGCAAGGCAATTGCTGTTCCATTTCCTCTGCCAAAAGCCTGAGCTCCCATATGCTGCTGGGGGCATGATGATGGATTTCTTTATTGCTAAACTCAAGCTGTGAATGATTACTGGAAGGAAATCCATGGTAAATCCAAAATTTTTCCAGTAGTGTTTATAGTTGGGAACTTCTACTGCAGCTCTTGTGGGAATTTAGAAGGTTCTGGAAAACCCTGTGGTTAAATCTAACAAATCTGTGATTAAATCTTTCACCACTAACTTAAAAAGCAATAAAATCTTAAAGCCCTGAGCCAAGAAAAGTAATTTGCTCTAAGGATAAGAGAGTAAAGCTCTCCTAGGATTATTATTTGGGAATGTAACTTGGAAGCAAAGCTTTTCTGTACAGCCTTCTCTTATGTGGGCCTCAAAAAATAACTCACAGGAATTATGCTCCATGACAAAAGTCAAATATATTCCAGCACAGGTGGGCAAGGGGGCCATGGCCATGCAGACAGGTGTTGGGAACTGGCATTTGATGCCTCTGGCTTAACAAAAAAAGCAGTAGGAGTCAGTGTTCTGACTGGGCTGCTGAGTTAGGTGGAAGTAGTCCCATATGAGCGCTAGGCAGGGAGTTTAAACGCTCTGTCTCTAACAGCCTGGCCAGCTGTAATGTTTTGATTTACGTCGTTGAAACTGTTATGCTGAGTTAAAAGAATTTAAATAATATGGCCCATTGTCGTCAGACTTTAAAAGCTTGCTGTGATGGTGGTAGTGGTGCTTGGAGACTCAGTGTTTGAGGGGAGATGATATTGCCTAACTTGTTAGGAGGAAAAATCTCCCATACTGTCCTCTTTTTCTTTTTTTTTTTTTTTTTTTTTTTTTTTTTTTTTAAACCTGTGGGAGGCCTTAGTAATTCTTGGTGCATTTGATGCTTTGGTATTTTTGAAAGCTCAGAAGAGCTTGATCAGGTAGGTGTATTGCAACTGCCCTTCGCATTTTTGATGGCGGAGTTAACAGAAGAAAAACTAGAATCAACTGAAAATGACTGTTTTTTTTTGTCTCACTGGATAGGTGGCATTTCAGGGACTATAGTTCAGCATTTTCCTGTGTTTTGCAGATATTACTGTGGATTTTATGCATTTAACCTACTAAAATTTATTTACCACAAATAGTACATTTCCTTATAAAGCAGGTCAGGATCTGTATTTTGACTTCAGTGTTTCAAAAAACTTTAGGATGTAATTTCATTAGCACAAAAAGGGGCCCAAGATAAAACTTTAAGATGGTGCTTATTCAAGCTTGGGGCCTTACTTGGGTATATCCTCTCAGTTCAAATTCTAATGATTCCTTAAAGCAGGATGGGATTCATACTGTGTCTAGAATATTTTTAATGGATGTTTTTTTTTACTGGCACAATAAAGTGATACTGTATCTTTAGAGGAAGATATAGAATCAGTTTCTTATAAGATGCTAATAATCGTGCTGATGGGGGATTCCCAAACAGACTTGTGAGCTTGGGCACTAATATTCTCTTCCAAAGCCCTTTAGGTAGTTTAAATAAACTCTTTTTCCCTTAATATTATTAAAACCAGCTTAGGCAGAAGTCCTGAAATGTTCTCCTTACCATCTTTGCTGTGTAAGGAAAGCAAAAAATAGATTGAGTGTTTAATGGCTGCTTTGAACGATTAGATGGATATGAAGGTGTTCTCTTAGTGTTGTGGGGTGTTTTTTTGTTTGTTTGTTTTTTAATGTCCTAGGTAAAACTTTTATTCATTTTTAGATTAAAAGGCTATTTAAGAAGAAGAAAAGACATTTTTAGTATTGACACTCTTACATTCTCAGATATTCTGCAGATAAGACGCTGAACCGTCTTGCTTTTCTGTAGCTGCCCCACGTTCAATTTGGTTCTCTTAGCAGGTGTCATTTTCAGTTTGTGCATTAGAGAAAGGTTTGATGTAGGAGGTGTGCGGGCAGGCGATGCAAGCACCAAGGACACAAGCTGCCCTTGCAGGTAGAGCCAGGTCGCTGTGTCGTGAGCTCTGTTCTCTGGTTTCTATACACTGATGATCTTCTAGAACAACACCAAAGACTGAAATGGGAGAATGTTAATGAAGGACACGTATTGCAGCCACACGAAATTAGTGCCATTTTTAGGAGTGTTTAGTGTGTGATGTGCATATTTATACAAAGCATTTGCATTGCTTGTTTAGACAAAAACTAAAATTTGGACAGAAATGTTTTATCACCTTGCAAGACCCCACATTCCCTTTTGGAAGAACAAACATCTGCAGTGTAATGGGACCTACTTATTTGAACAGGTAGTTTATTTAGTTTGAGTAGATCCAGTCATACAAATGACTTTTCAATATATTCATTATGTTACGTATTCAACTCAAGGTAGATTAGCACTCAGTGGCACAGGTACCAGAATAAAAGTCACCATGTGACATTTTCCTTTTGTATATCATTTAAATAAGTTTAGCTTTACAAATATGAAATACAGTGATTGTTATTTAGGGATATTCATTTTAGGAGTGTGTCTGTGTATGTGTGAACATAAGAGAGAGGAGCGATTTCCATCAATCCCACCCTACAATTACTTTGTCTTAAGCCACTGAAATATCTATGCTAAAAGCAGTGACTGCAGGGAAGGGGCAAGTCACAGGGCTAGAGCGGATGAAGCCTCTCCAGTGAGTGAATACATGTGTTTTTTTACAGGAACCCTGCTATAAGGTTATGTTATGAACTAAATTCCATTTCCTGGAGACCTCCCTCTGTGAAGTACCTAGTATTTTAGCTTTTAATCAGGATTTATTACTGCTGGTTTAAGAAAGTAGAAGAAGAAAGGAGAAAGAAAGAAGAAGAAAGCAACTATCTTTATCTGCACCTGAGTGTGTCTTTTTTTTCTTCTTCTTCTTTCTTTCTCTTCTTACCAAATATTTTTCAGTTGTTAATAATGTCAGTGTTCTAAAGTAAATCCTTGGCCAAATTTGCCCTTTTTTTAGGATGGACTAGAGATCTCAAATTTCTCTTTCTAGACTTGGATTCTCCTTGATATGGAAAGATCTACGTAAGGTAGGTATTAATTGTGCAAGACATTCTCCAGTTAGCATTTGTGTAGAGTATGTCACACAATAATCCACATAAGACTAATGTTAAATGAAATAAAATTTATATGCAGGAAAATGATTCACTGTCTGTGTGTGCGCTTTGAGATTTTGATTCACATCAGTATTTGTAATCGGTACCATTCTTAATATAGAACAGACATTTGATTTTTGAGGTGACTAGTTGTGCTTGATCTTTAGATTTGCTCTTTCATTTTAGTCACAATCCACTCAAAATGCATACAACTTAAAATTATTCCTAGATTGAAAAATTGGGATGATAAATGCTGTTGCATCTTGACTATGGTTTCTCTGGAGTGTGGTGACTTTTAACTCTCCTACGCTGGATGCAGTGCAGCTCCTTGCCAGCTCCTTGCCAGCTCAGGGGTGGTGCTGATTGATCAGAAGATTGTCCTGAGTTCTCTGTGAGATGCAGCTGTGCTAACTAATTGGAAACAAATATTAGGTAAGATGGCTTCTGCAGATCACTCAAGTATGTTAGCAGGAAAGCAACCGCTGGGGAAGTTTACGCTTCTGTTTCTGCGGTAGTATTTTATTATTGAAACCTACACTGAACCTAAGTACACTGAAACCTAGTGTGCTTATACTATACAAGCTGTTCGTCTCGAGAGATCTTACAGTCTGAACACGACAGGATCGTACACTCCAGAAAATACTCATGCAGCCTGGTTTTGGCACAGAGTTTAGGAAAAGAGACAGGGATGGGCTGATGTATTGTCTAGCTGGGAGAGACACTTCCCAAGAGCAATTCTGAGCATCTCTGCACCCTGTAAGGCAACTCGCTTTGCCTTCCATCTTGCTTCATATATTTGATAAGTAGCTGCTTTCTCTTCTTTGGGAAGATGCATCATTCCTGGCTTTGGCTTTTTGAAACTGATTTAGGGGAAGGACAAAGGTGAGAGGTTTCTCTTAAGTATGAGGGCTTTCAACATTGGGAGAGAAAGCCCAGTAATGCCCTTTGGGAAAAAGAAAAAAAGACAAAGCAAAATTAAATAAAAATTAATGACTAGAAATCATCCATCTCAGCAGATGGTAGTAGGTTCTAAGGGTCTTGGAAGTGCATCTGATTCCCACTGAGAAGTGGGCTTACTTTGCAAAATAGATTGCACTGTATATTTAATACGACAAGGAGTGAAGTCTGGTACAAAATCATGAAAACACATGCCAGGGTTCTAGGCAATTTGCTGGCATTTGAAATTGTCCTGGTGGAGAGGGAAGAGCAATGCTAGGACCTTGAGCGCTTGTGCCTCTGGGTTGGCTGCGTTGATGTCATGTTATGACATTGACCAACAATTTTAATTGTTAACTAAATAAAAAAAGCCTTCTGTAAGGGAGTGAACAGAAGCCCATTCCTAATTGAAAACAGTGTGTGTGTTCATTTTTCTAGTTTTGGTTCCTATTAAACGGAGACCAACAACTGTGCTGCTCCATCTCTAAAAGCCCTCTCACAATAGGAGTTTCCAAGGTTGCTAATTGGCATCTCCTATGAACTGTAGATTTACTTGGAAAATGAAGAAGAGAAAATTCCATCTTCTTTGACCTTTAGATTCTCTTCTGCATAGCATGAAAGCCAAACTATTATTAATCGAATAGGACTGAAAACTTGTACATCTGTTTCACTGTGCCTTAAATGTCACAGAAGTTGATGTTACTGTCCTATAAGGATATGCAGCTACTTACCAGAGTTCGTGTATAGTTAGCAGCCATTTTCTAAGGACAAGTGATTTTTGACTCCTCAAAGACCGAGTGTCACATTTCGTAAGCATGACAGATGGTGCCTCAGTGGAAGGAGGTTGTCTGATAATTCAGAGTTTTCAGTGCTACTGGAATAAGTGTCCTTTTGCTTCATGTCTGAACTTGCTTTATTTTTTAAATGTGTAACTAAAACTGATCTTCTCATAAAGTGATATTCTGTTGACTGGTAGGAGGAGCAGTAAACCAAAATGAAACCACTCTAAACTTGGGGATTTTTTTTTTGGGTTATTTTGATGGTGGTGTGGGGGCGAGGGGAAAGGAGGGGGCTAACAGGATTGTTTGTTTGTTTTTTCACTTCTGTCTCCTTGAGGACTTCTTTTAAAAGCATTTGCAAATTTCCCTGGTGGCACATGCTGCTGTGCTGGAGAAAAGAGCAAGTTCAGGGATAGTCATTGAAAAGATGAGTAATGCACAGGCCTCAGGATCAGAGACACTCTCTGTAAATAGCTGGAATCTCTCTTTTTGTGCTGTCTTTCTAAGCCTTGTCTGTACCTCTCCCCAGTCCTGTTAGGATCCTGTTTCACATCTTTGACTGAAGGAGTTAATAGTCAGAGACTACACAATGTGTATTTTCAGTTGTGTTTACTGAAATGATATATATATATTTAATCTCGGAAACTGTGATTATTAATAACTTTTAAATTGGAATGAATAAGTTCTTTTTTTTTCCCCATTTCCTATGATTGTATGATATAGTGGTATGATGTAGTAAGGCAGCAAAGAAAGTAAGAAAGTGATAATGGATCTTGGTTTCCAGGGGTACCTTTCTGTCATTTAACAGAATTTTAAGAAACATCAAAGGAAAAAAAAATGTGTTCCTCAAGATATTCTGTAGCACATATGTCTTTCCTAGTGAAATCAATATACAGCTCTTTAAAGAAAATAAACAGTACTACATGCAACTTATTGCAATTTACATAATTGATTGGTAATCTATATATGGCTTCTTGGGTCTAGCATTTTTGCACAAACACTTGAAAAATCTTTGCAGTCTCTCCTTGAGGAGGTTAAATTACTAAAACTTAATGAGAACTTTTTTTAATCAAATACAAGTTTGAAAAGCCACCTGAGACTTGGTACAAATGTGTTTTGATTATTTCCTTCTTTCTACTTAATTTTCATTCAATACCTTTTTTGTAAAGCTGTTGTGTAGAAGAAAATTCTTCCACGAATGAGAGCTTGGTGAGTGGTGTAAGAGGACAAGCTACATAAATATTCTATGACTAGTTTGATTTTTCTGTGAAATCTAATTCCTTTGTTTTTCTCTGTCTCTTTTTTCTGTTTATAGGAACAGAGATCTTTAAAGTGCAAGCAAATGTAATTGATACTGTCCAAATGGTTTAAAAATTATTGATGGTGGAAAGAATGGCAGTGACAGAATGCCCAACTAAGTGCCTTGTTTTGGTAGTTAAACTTTTATGAAGTCAGTTTATTTTCTCAAAACGTAGTCAACTATGATTCATCTAAAGTTATTTTCAGTACTTTCCAACTTCTGAAGGCATGCACTGCACTGTCTCTTATGGTCATTGGAAAAAAAGCACAAAAACGCTCTGGGGATGTTCCGTTTATTTGATCTGGAATTGACTTTCATGTTTCTTTTATTTCAGTAGTCGAGTAATGCAATTCCTGCAGTAATTGAGGACTGCAACACTCACTTCTTGAGTATCTGTCAAGTTAAACAAGATGATTCCAGGTCTCTGACTCTAGAAAGATTATTTTTTAAATAAGCTCTGTTATGAGTGAGTTTGAGGAACAACTGTGTTTCCTTACTCCCTGTGCCTGAGGACTTCTGCTGTGAATTTTGGTAGAAGTGGGGTTGATTAAAAGATGTTTAGGGACTACAATATTAAGTGCTTAATAAGTCAGCAATGTTCTGTGCTGATGCTTGACACGTGTTCTCCCCCACACACCTTTAAGCTTGAAACCCCTTTGTTCAATCTTGTAGGAAGTATTGACTTAATCTCTTCTGATTTTAAGTCCTCACTATTGTGTGCCAGGTCATGAGGGTAGAATGCCTAGACTCAATCAGATTAAAGAACTAATACAATTACCATCAGGTTAGAATATTTCCATTGTACAGCATGCAGACTGTAGAGCTCTAAAAAGGACTTAGGTTGAATTAAGCCAATAAATTAAGCCAACTCCTTGGAGACTGTTTTCCGGATGTCAGTGGCTAATAAGTATGTGACAAGTCCTCCAAGGTGTGCATTCTACTGACTTTAGTTTTCCAGAAACACCTTTTTTTTTTCCCATGAACTGTTAAAGCAGATCAGAGCACCTTCTACAAGAAGTTGTTTTGGCTGAATGAGCCTGGGCTGCTGAGGAAGGACTTGAGGACTCTTAAAGTCGCAGATAGAAGAAGTCTTTAAGGACTTGGAGGATGCAGGAGGATAGATAGATCTATCAGATCTGTCTTCGCAGAGAGATAAAATAAGCACAGATGAGTGTGAAATTATCAGAGATAAGTAACTTTTACTTTAAAAAGTCATGACAGAAGATTGTATTATGCTTCTAGTGGAAATGGGAAAGAAATACAGGGCTTTGGAGCCAGAGCTGAAAGTTACTGAAAATAGCACTCATGTTAAGTAGTTAAAGCTGATTGCTCCTTCTGAATCAGTTGTTCTGGTGGATTTGATTTTCTATTAAATGTGGAATCTTAAAAACTTTTTTTTATGTAAAATTCCTCTGAGCTTTAGTAGCTTAAAACTGTAAGAGACATCTACTCATCGAATAGAGGGTGAAATCTCAGTTTGAACTGTTTTTAATTATCTTTTTGGCTTGGTTTAAGCGATGACTTTCTCAAAGCTGCCAGACAGTCAGGGAAGATTGGGGGCATCTTGTAGAATGTCTTTGATTAAAAATGAAGACAGACATTTATTGCAGATGCACATGCTGATTTTTTAAATAGAGAATGTGGTTGAAAATACCTCTACCTACTTTCCCTTGCAGTGAGGTTATTTTCATGTTTTGCATTTATTTGAATTGCAAACTGTAGCTGCTGCTGTACAGAATGCCTCAAAAAGTCAAACCTTTGACACTTTCTTTATTCCAGCTGCCCCTGAAATATCTTCCTGTCTCATGTTGCCTTTCTTAGTTTCTTATCTGCCTCCTAATCGTCTGTCTGCTTCTCATGGCTTTCTAAAGGTCTCCTCCACTTTCTCTGATTACTCATTTTCACGCTTCTTTTGTATATCAATGTTATCTTCTGTGGGTTTTGTATGTGTGTATGTGCTCTAGTTGCAATTCCTGTTGATTTACATCTGGCACATTCTCACAAATGTCACTTTGTGGAGTTTGTTCTGTATGTGAGATGGTTTCTTGATCACAGGTTTGGATTTTGTAATGCAGCTCTTCTGTTCTGTTTGTAGATCCTATGTTTTTATAACCAGCCTGATGTGTTTAACCTTCTTCTGCTGTTTCTGCATTTACAAGAATCTTGTTTGCATCTTATGCCCAGATAAGGTAATAAAGGTAAAGGTAATAAAGGTGAGCTAAAGGTAATGCGGTCTATAGAATATCTAGGTGGAACACTTGCATACTCTTTGAAAACAATTTTGAGAAGGAAGCAGAGAGCAATGTGCATGGTAAATAACCCTGACATCGATAATCACAAACTCTGTGTGGGAATAGATTTTGTGTGAGAATAAACACATGTATGCTGACAACACATGTATTCATATATATATTCTGTCTTTTTTAAAGTATTTCTGAGGGAATAAAAATATTAAAAATAGAGAAGCTCGTGAAAAGGTCCATCGTTGACATAGCAGTTGACATCTGACATGTCTGATTCTGATCAGACATCTCAGACTGTATTTGATGCCCCCCCCCTCCCCCCCTCCCAGCTAAGTGAGCATAAGTTGGTGCCACTATAGAAGTAAGACGGTCATAGTAAAGTTTCCATATAAGCTGTTGGGTTTGGGGTGAATACTCCTGGAATACACAAAGGCGCTCTCTGTTCCCTGGTGTCTGAGTAGTTCTTGTTGCCATCTGACATGCTAATGTATATTGTTTTCTTTTACTCTTGCTACTTAAAAATAGCTTCTGTGATCTGGTGTACTCAATGTTCAGTGGCTTCCTGAAGAAGAATAGAGCTTACAGGGGAAAATACGGTTATGTAGACATTTTAGTTTCTAAACCAGAACACATCTGCTCTGGGGCAGTTCGATGAACACTGCAAATACTCTGGAGACTCTGTTTAAATAGAGTTTGATTGTGATGAATTGGGAACAGGGACTGCAATCAGTATGAAATCTAATAAGACAAATATCAAGCAGTTAATGTTGGAAGAAATAATCAAATGGTTCATCAGAAGTGGAGAAACAGAACCCAGATGAGAGTGCAGTAAGCATGATATTTAAAGCCTTTTAACAAAAGAAGTATTGAACACTTTATCATTAGGAAATAATGAAAAACATGCAGGAGAATGGGATCTAAGGAAGAAGTTTCTAGTGGTTGTGCAAGTGATTAGGATTTTTATGAAAGCAGTTGGTAACATCTGCTTTTTGCATCTGGCATAGGCAAACAAAAATTGTGCATCTTATAAATGAGTAAAGGCAATGAGAATAATCTTAGAAGTGAATGTTCTCAGCATAGTGAGCAAGGGTTGAGAAGAGACACAGCATTTAAATGCATGAAACAGGAAGACTAAGGCTATTCTAGCTGTCTGAAAACCAGGAACATTGATTCTTTAACTTTGCCCTTTTTTGCTTATATTTGGCAAGAGATAAACTTATATTCAATACCTTTAGGCAAGGGCATACCAAGCGACTTGTTTAGTAAAGTCACCCTGGGACTCCATTTTTATAACACAAGAATTAAAGGAAAAAATAAAAAAAACTTTTTTAGTGTTATTTAAGTACTCCAATAGTTAAATATATAACACTTCAAGAAAAAATATTGGTCAAAATCAATACATTCTCACAAAAACTTAAGTTTTTGACAGAAAACTATTCAGTTCAATTTTTAATCGGACAATTTCATTAAGTTTTGAGTAAGAAATATTGTGCTGAAGCTGAACATTCATTTTAAAATCACTAAATATTAAAGTTAGGAGCAAATATTAAACTGTAAGTAGCTAAAGATGTATTGAAGTAATTATAAGAAAATAATGTCTCAGGTATACTCAGGCAGGAAAAACAGCTGCATGAAAAATGCTTTCAACCCTAATTATATTGCTGCTTTATTTAAAGCTTCTTTAAGCAGAGGTAACTAACTATAGGGTTCTTGTGTCTAGAACATTGCATTTTTTTTACCTTGGTGGTTGTTTTTTGGGAGGAGAGAGAAAATGAGGTGAAGGGAGGAAATGAGGACACTTTTTTAGGGAAGTCTTCAATGACCCTGTAAGAAGACTAGCCTTTAAATGCAGCATCCCTGTCAAAATGAAGCCATCCATCTGCAGGTGGATGAAGACTGTCCTAGAAAAGAGAACTAAGCTCTGATTTCTCCTGTGTGGAATCCAGGTGATTGCTGGTCGTCTCTCCCAGCATACACTAGGAACTGCTCTCAAAAATCTTACAGAGGAAGAAGAGGAACGACTGAAAGTCATGCTGTACCACGCAGGAAGCAGTACAGTGTAACTTTGCATAGTCATCAGATTTGGTGTTTTTGTTAACGTGGTGGTGGTGTGTGTGTGTGTTGGCAGCTTGTCAACACTTAGCATCCCCGAGAGGCAACTTCACAACATCTCCCAGAGAACTTCACTGTTCTGTTGGGTTTTGTGTCCCAAACCAGTGAGTCATCAGTCTGAGAGATTATCATCATTCCTCATACAGCAGGCGGTTTCTGCTCGTTGGCAGTGAGGCTTACTGAAACCCCGTACCAGCTGTGCTAAACTTTTATCTGTGTTTTTTGAGATTACTCCTTGAAAATGTCTCCTTGAAATTGGTATAAAAAACAAACAAACTAAAAAAAAAAAAAAAAAAAAACTCTGAGCAATTTAGAAAAAGTGTCAAGTCATTTTCATCTGGTAAAACTGAAAACTGGAGCTCTGAAACAGTTTCCTGAGGTACAGAAAGGCTTTCTGCTGCATTAAAAAGACAGACATTACTTCTGCCCCCAGTCCTAGTCAAGGTTAGGCAGAAAGTACCAGAAGGCAGTTGAGTGGGAGGGGGGAGGCTTACACAAAATCAGGCTGAGGCATTTTGTCTTTAGCAAGGTGCATGTTTCCCTTTTTAATTAGTACTTAATTAAGCTGGTGTCAATCACTGTGAAACAGAGACTTAGAGAAGGGTAAGTTGATTGTTTAACAGTGGACATAAAGATCGGCGTGAGGGTGGATAACCAGAGCTCTGTGAAGGAGCGTGTGGAAGGAGGTGGAGGGGACAACATAAACTGGTCATGGATGGCACTAGTGGAGTGGAACGGTGGGGTGCGGGAAGCGGTGCAGAGCTACTGAGCAGCACCAAAAAAATCTTTCCCTGGAGTCTGCTTGTAGGAGCCTGTGTTACCTGCGGGTCAGGAGGAATGCCTGATCTACATGGGAGTAGAGGGGATACTGGTGGGCACTGCAGAGGGACAGTTGGGTGTCTCATGGCAAGTTCCAAGTAATGCATCCCAAAGAAGAACAAGATCAGACACCTTGAAACAGTAGATACCCGTCCATTTCCAAATGGAGGGAATATTTCCAGTGTAAAACATATAGAGCCTTTTGGTATCCACACAAGTTGTGGTATATCTCAGTATCTCTTACAAGTCCAGTACGTATGCTCTGGGTGGGATTTGTCAAAAAGCTGACTCTGCAGAGCACGTGCACAAGTATCTAGGTCACTTTGGAGTGCGTGATCAAAATCCTTGCAGATATTGAGGGTGTATCTTATGTGGTAAAGGTCTGGGTGAGTTTGGCTGTAAGGTAAGAAACTCCCTCAGAATCTGGCTGTCATGTTCATGCAAGTTGTGAAATTGTTAGCAGTTTGAGTTTGAAGTTGTAAATCTTGACTCCAGCAAGCCTCAGTAAGCTTTGTCTGTAGGCATATTTCAAGTGTTAACTTGGCAAAGCCTTAGCTGAAACTAGTGACTTTTAAAATAGAGATTTTTATCAAAGGACTTAATAGTTTGATAAAATTAATTTTGTTTTGTGACCAAAGCCATAAGTGGGATTTTTTTTTTCTATTTATTTTTTTTAAATCCTGATCTAGGCTCCGTTTTCTTAAATTTTTCTTCTCCGAAAAGATTAAGTGCTATGAATAAGAGCATTCTGAGTCAACCGACTAATGCTAACAGGATTCAAGTGTTGTGACAGGTCTATGATAGAATAACAAACTAAATTAATCTATTTTTGGTAGTGCTCTCATTCATAAATTTCCAACCCTCTGAAGACTTTCTTCAAACCGTTTATTTAATTCACCTGCCTCTGAATTGTCATATGGAGAAATCAAGACCACCAGCTTTTGAGCATGCTTAACACTGCAAAAGAACTGGGAATATTCTGCTCTTCCTGGTTGAACTAATGTCTCATAGTAAGGGAACTGGGGGGAAGGATGAAGGAGAGGTTGGTTTGGGAGTTTTGCGCTCCCTTCCCTCCAGTAAATATAATGTGAGCATGAACTTGTCATTCTGCTCTGCCAGATAGCTTGTTTCCCCTCCTTGCTTATTCATGTTGTTCAGACTTTCCTCATTTTTGTGAGGTTTGATTCTTTTAGGAATGAGTACTGAGCAGAACCTTTCTGGACCAGCCCTTAGTTATTTCCTTATGGAGCCACCTGTCATAGTTTTCGTATATGCGGCAGCATATACAGCTGTCTTTCCTTTATAGAGGAAAATGTCACTGGAAGGTTCAGGGCTATTCTTCCCTGACCTTGCTCCACTACATATATATGCAAACAATCTGCTATTTGCTTCAAGTTATTTGTTAAAATCTCTTCAGGCTGTGGAAAAAAATGTCACCAACAGAGAGAGTATTTTAATGCTGCTGGACTTTTTGATCTTTGAAATATATTGCTTCAATATAAAAATGTGGAAGTAGGTATTCCTGGGATGCTTGATATTGCTTATGTCTCAAAATGACAGAGGATCTTTAATCCAATCGATGTTTCAGGATTAGGAATGAAGAGTCTCTTCAAATAAGCAGTAAAGTGAATTCCTGTTTTAATTTGAATCATTCCAGGAACCCTGTTACAGTAAGGTAATGGTTTGATAACAAATTGGAGTTGTAATCTTCTCTCTTGGCCTGGATGCCTATGGGCTCAGCATTCTTCATTACTTGCATGAGTTCAGGATTTATGGCTCAATTTTGAACGTGCCATTAAGTATAATTCTGTCAGATATGTTGGTAGAATTTTATTCACTGCCTTATGCTTTCTGAGATCGTTGGTAGTTCAAGAAGACTTGTGGTCTGACCATGAAGAGTGCTAGAAGTGCCTGGAGCCTACATCCTTTGAAAATTGGAAAATGCACAACTGCGTATTTCAGTGAAATGACCCAACAGCCTTATGTTAATAAAAAACATCTTGCATTGTGGCACACAGTCTTTAAGGAGACAAAAAGGAGTTATACCAATGTTTTTTTTTTTTTTTGGCTGTGTGCTAAGGTGACAAAATCTCAAATTTTTCCAAGGCATCTGAATAGCCAAGTACTGCAAGTATAAAAAGACTTCTGAGATAGCTGGGTGACAATTTCCTACATTTCTATAAAATGAATTTCAGTCTGCAACAGCAGATCCTGTGCTGTTCAGTGTCTTTGATTGTTCATATAGCAGGTAAGGCATTAAACTAGCAGAGGTAGGGAGACTGTTTATTTGGGATGCACATTTATCTTTTTTTAATCCCCCCAAATTTACTGATGTGCAGCATTTCAGCTCCACAGTGTCTTACGCACTTGAAAATCTTGATAAGAATCTCAATTTACAGTGAAAATACTGGTGCTCCTAATATATTGAGAGGTAGAGTACATTTGTGGGATTAATTTCTTTGATTTGCAGAGAGCTTCAAAAGGAGGCCAGGAATTCCCTTCCACGTTCTTTTGAACTAACCGATGTCTTCAGTTTCAATCTAGTCTCTCAAGAAAATGAAATATGGGAGCTATTTTTCAGTCCTTTCCTAATTCATTTAGAAACTGTTAGCCTGCTTAAGTCAAATTACAAAGATGAGTTGCAGTTTCCGTAACTTCATGGAGTTTTATCGTAGGGTAAAGGACCCTCAGGCTGATGCTTCCAGTGCTGCCATGTGCCCTTACAAAGGTGGCACAGGGAGAATTCATTTCTATTCATTTATGTTATGTTTGGCCGTCTGACCATACAGCACAGAAGTCCTGGCCAGCCAGTCAATAAAAATGGTTCCTGGCTAAGCCCAGCTCTGCTCACTCTTGCTCTGTGGAAGTGTTGTAGCAAAGTGAGAGAGATCACAGAATCCCACAGAATCACAGGATGGTTGGGGTGGGAAGGGACCCCTAGAGATCATCCAGTCCAACCCCCTGCTCCAGCAGGGACACCTAGAGCACGTGGCACAGGGTGGCATCCAGGCAGGTTTGGAAGATCTCCAGGGAAGGAGACTCCACAACCTCTCTGGGCAGCCTGTTCCAGGGCTCTGACACCCTCGCAGGAAGGAAGTTCTTCCTCACATGGAGATGGATGCAGCCGAGGTGTCATGGGAGGAGGGGGCTGTGCCCATCGGGAGGAAACCTGCTCTCAGGAGTTCTGTCTCGCCAAACAGATGTGCTCTGCCTTTTTTTTTTTTTTTTTTTTTTTTTTTAAATCTTGCTTTCTCTTGAGTATCTCATACTGAGTGGTTCTGTAACCTGGCTAGGGAGCTTGAGCATGCTGGTTTTCTCTTTGAAGAGAACACTTGTATTCATTTATTTATTTATTTTTTTCCTGGCAAATGCAGCATGTGATTTTGCCTCCTACCCCACATTAATTGTTAAAAGTGTATTCCTTGGATGCTCTCAGCATGTGTATGTGTACACACACACACACACACACACACACACACACACAGTCAAAATGCATTCAGTAGATGACTGTTTCTGGCATTTCTCTCTGAAGTTTAATTGATAAAGAAGATAAAATACTTTTCTCCTAGTAAATGCTGGTTTACCAGTAAATAAAGTTTGGATAAACATTCCTTAAGTCAAATGAGCTAGCTATGGTGCTCATCTTGTCTCTTCAATATGTGAACGTTTGTTTTATCCAGCTTGCAAACGTCCTGGGCACATCCCTAAACGGTTACACCATGCTCTTTTTCTTCGGTTCCCCTCTCCCCTCAAAAGAGAAATTCCAGTCTGAAATGGGTAATGCTCCTCTTCAACTGCAGTTTAAATCTTCAGCTATATTTGCCAACTTGAAGAAAAAAAAAAAAAAAAAAGGGCAGCTCCCTGCCAATGCAATAAAACAGTTTTCTGTAACCCAATTTTATAATTCAGTGTCTGTTTTTTTTCTTTTTTTTTTTATGGTGAGAAATTTTGAGGACATAATACAGAATACACCCTATTTAGTGTTGCCTTTACAGCTGCTTTGTTGCAGAGTCTTTTTCTTTTTTAATAAATTAGTTGTTCCTGTTTCCGTGGCAACTCAGTTGCCTGCACTGGTTGCCAAGGAACAGCGTCTGCGGCACAAAGGACAGGGACGCTGCTAGGGAGTGATTTCATCCTTGGTGCAAATAGACAGGGAAAAGCTTGGTAATGCTGAAAGTACAGCCTCCATGCTGACTGCTACCAGGAGCGCTTCCTTTTCTAGTGCCATTAGGGTGTTGATTTATTTTTAAATTCTGTTATCACAAACTTCCTTTTATCCCCAGCTACAGGATTTCCATTGAAAGGTGTAATGGTCACATATGCATAATGTGCTAGGAAATGCATGTTTCTCGGACAATTTAATCGACTCTGATTTTGTGGTTGCAATAAAAGGTGTTATTCTGTAGTTAAAAAGTGAATTGTTTTTACAATTGAAGGTAGGAAAGCCCTTGTGCTCTGTGGTGATTTGTAGAAAGCAAACAGATGTCATTCTACGTATCATTAAAAAGTGGAATTAAAAGCAAGCATTTACTGGAAACACTTTTGGACAAATATCTCTTTAGGGTCTTTTGAACCCTAGACTCTTTTCTTACTTGACCTCCAGTGTAATTGCAATCTGGATTCCCATCTGATCTTTCTTTCAAGAAGTACAAAATGACACCTGTCATCAATTTGTCACTTTTCTAAAATGAGTGAGGATAGAGGGAACATATTGTGAGTCATAATTTTGAATTAGTGTGTTTTTTTGAAGCTGCCTTGCAGCCATCAGTTTGTGATTTTTCTGAATCAAGATCTCAAAGTGGTTAAAGAATTTACTTGGAATTCATTACAAAATAATACACAAAATCTATCCTTAAAGAAGAATATTAATTTGTTTTCTACTTCAGAAATTGGAAGTGAGATCTTCAAAAAGTACATTAAATTTTCTTAATAATATCCAAAATATATTTAGTGCATAGGCATATGGATAGATCTGCTTCCGCGTGGATGAAGGAATGAGGGAATTGGACTCTGTTACTTCCTTAGAGATTGGTATATATGGACTCTGCTCATATACCAATCTCTAAGGAAGTAACAGAAATAGGTTTTTGTTGCTGTTGTAGTTTTTTACCTCGTAGTATAGAATAAGTAGCTCAGCTCTAGCCTAGTCCCCTTGTTTATTCTCTTGTGAAGTGCTGTGATTATTATGTATTACACAAGTGCTACGTATCAGTGTTTTTGAGTCAAGGTATCCACTGGAAGGTGAAGTGAGCATTGTGTACATTATTGTATACAGTAGTTTTCTGCATAGCAAAATGCAGGTAAACTGTGTGAAACAGAAAAGGTATTCCATAGTACTCTACCTATAACAGTGCAAGAAAAGTAACCAAGAACAGTTTTGTTCTCCTGTACTTAGAAATACTGCAAAGGAACAACATAGCTTTCAAATTGCAAGGGGACACTGAGTGATTGGAAGTTTGCTGGTATCCCTGGCTCTGTGACTTCAGAGAAAAGCTTCATTACCTGCTGCTTTATTAGACACTGAATAGAGCATAATCTCCTAGAATAAGTATGACCAAAAGGTCTTGCTCCTGTTTTCTTGGTTTTGGACATGTTAGGCCCTATATCATTCGGTACTAGATCTGTTCACATAAAGTGGCTGATCTGCAGACTGACTTACAGGAAATCTTTATGACTTAGCTTAGCTTAAAAATGTTTTGGACTTCCTTAGCTTGATGGGTCACTGAATGAGGTATAACTTTATTTTTGACCATTGCTATTACCCTTATTACTAAATCTGTTATTTTCTTCTCCAGTATAAATGCAAAAGTGTGCACACATTCGCCATGTTGTTGTAATAAAATAATTTTCTGTTTCTTACAGAGGATTTTGTAAGGAAAGCTGTGGTGTAGTCGACATAAGAAAACCTACTGGAGTTCAGACTGAGCAGTAACTTGGCTTCAGAGCACTGTTTAGTAAGCTAGTTACCAGAAACTTGTTGTATTGTAATTTAAAAAAGTACCTGCATTTTGGAACGAAGTAAGGTGTATGGTGTTGATATTTCATAGCATAAACACAGAAAGCCCCAACTCTGTTTTTGCCCCCTAATTAGCTGTAATCTGGAAGCCCCACACAGAGAAAGAGGAATATCCTGGAAAATAAAGGAGCAAGTTGCCTATCTTTCAGTGAATGACATAAATAGAAGTCTACCCTTTTTACTTGGTCTCTTTCAGATACTGTGTTCCATGATTCAAGCCCTACAGTGTTCCTTAAAAACCATTTGGGGATTATTAAATGGGGAACATGAATTCTCTTTCCGTGTAACTCGCAATAATTTCAGTTGCCCAAATAGCTTTACAAGTCACTTGAGGCATGATTTACTTAAAAATTATATGAATCAATTAGATATTAAGCCATCCTTAATGTAAAAGTTATAACATAGAATGACAAAAGCCAGACAACTTGATTAAGTATTTGACCTAATGTTGTCCTTTTGAACTAAATACAAGGCAGCACATAGACACGTAGTGTAGACACTCTGTGGACTATAACAGTATTCTAATCTGTAACAGTATTCTGTTATCAGGTTGATTTTTAGAGCCAATGATCACAGTTTAACTGTTAATTGAGTAAAATTGTGTATTATAAATACCATTTGGAAGAAGGAAAAAGTTAAAATAGTAGTGGACACTACACCCTGTGGGATTACTTGACCTTTATTTAAGTGAGATTAATCCTCTAAATTTTATGGAACATGTTGAAATTAGAGATATTTTTCCCTTGTCTGACATAATAGACTTTAGAATCCAGATTTGGTAGTGAAAATCCATACAAACATTTTATGTAAAATGCATGTCCTATATTTCATCTCTCATCTACTGTGCCAAAATCAAATAAACTGCCAAATGTGCACATGAACAGCAGTTTTTAAAAGATCCTTATTTTTGCTCTCCCTAAAATGGCTAGAAACGATGTATTCTGGAAGAGGGCTTGAATGAGGAACCATTTTATTGCACATCATAGTTTGCATTTTATTTCATTTTATAATTTGGTGCAGGATAGGATGGGAATGCTCTATAACTTGGCTACATTACCTGATACCCTAGTGCTGGTAGGATTTGATTCTCAATCCGTCAATTGCTCTGAATTTGTCAGCTCAAAAGCTGCCCTAGCCGTGTAATGTATATTCTTCCCAGCTTTGGCTACTACTAAAGTACTGCCTTATTTGGATCCTTAAGTAGGGGAGTCCTTGTTTGTGTTTCATAATCTGAGTTTCTAGTAGTTTACACTCAGCAAAAACTGAAGGAGGGTTTTCGGGTGTCCTCTTCCTAACAAAGGGAACAAACACATCCTGATTTGAGCTAGAAATTAGCTTCTTTCTATAGGGTCTTTGATGTGTGTGAGAAGAGGAAGATAGGACTAAATTTAAATGTAACTTTCACAATGAATTTTCAAACTCACAAGGCTAAATTTAGAACATATTGGAGCTGGACTGAGTGAGAAAATTCTGTAAGCATGCTGATGCTTCCTTAAGAAAGGAGCTCAGCTGACCAAGTAAATGACTTCTCAGAAATCTCTCTGAATTAATTTCCTTGTAAGAGTAATTTAGAAAATATAACAGAATGGAGACCTTTTCTGGAACTTCGCTAAGAATCTGCAGGTGATTAGACTTTCCATTCTTTAAGCTGTCATTTGTTGCTGCCTAAATGGAGACATAAATAATGTACTGTTAGGTGCAAGTTACTCTAATGCTAAATTGTTGATTTAATAAAGACATTGATATCAGCTCTGTGATAAGGCCATTTATTAGAAGTTGAAAATGGAATAGTGAACTCACATTTAAATACACAGAATTGCAGTGAAAAGAAAAGGTGCTGTTTTGTTCAGCTGTTTTGTTCCTGGTCTGATGAAGGGTACTTTACTCAAGGTTCTCCCTCCCTTCTCTAGTAATGGCCTTCAGGTCTCTTTGAGCTTTTAGGAAGGCTGTTTTGTCTGTTCTTAGCTTTTCATCTCTACCTGTCACATCAAAAACACAGGTAAACTTTGGTGGCACATTGCATTGCTTCTGGATTCTGTATGAGCTGCTGGATGGGTCATGAGCCCATCTTTCTTCTCCTACCTCTGCCATGAGAATCTGCTCTGTTTGCCACCTGGTTATTTAGTGCTCAGCAAAGGTATGTTGAGTTTCTTTGCTAGTCTGTATGAGAAATGGTTGTAAAGCCCCTTAATTCTAGTCAGACCAGTGAATGCATGTAGGTAAGTGTTGGCCTTGTCACTACTTGTGTCACATGGTGATATTTATCTTCTTTTACCCGTATTTTATTTACCTGTCATTTTAAACAACATCTAAAAGGTCAGTTGCTGTCCCACTTATTTTGAGTAACAGAGATAATTCATAAATCAGGATGCCCTTTGTAAAATAAAGAACAAGAGATTTTTTATTTTTTTCCTCCTTATTAACCTTCTGCAGTTTTTGACTTCTGGACTTTTCTTTCTTGAATATATTGTGAGACCTTAATGATTCATATCAGCTACATATAGTATTAAGGGCATTTGAAACATGCACAGCAGGAGAATATACTTTCCAGGATTCAAAGTCAGTTTGAAAGGTGTGTAAATATAACTATATTTAGTTATAGTTAAACTCCTTGAGTTTATTAAAGCATAGGTATAGGGAAGAATTCCAACATAGTATATTATAATAATGCTGCTTTTTTCCGTAACCCAACTGGAACTTCAGGTGATCCAGGAACCTGACTCTTTGTCTGAGAAAACAACAGGTGATACCAACAATTTTCTTACCTTCTTTGGAAGAGAGCAAAGGATGTGGCAAAGTAATCACTTGACTTCAGAAATGCCTGCTTTCCGTTGAACACACACACACAAACTTCAGTATATTTTTCACTGCAGTGCCAAAAGGCAGAGCCTGTCCTTTTATTTGATGTTAAAATTTCAATTTCAGTGAATGGAAGAGTGTTTTGAGCAAAAGAACGAGCTGAACATTCATTGACAAGCTATCTGTCACTACCTCTAGTGTTCTTAAGGTTAGTTGTCCTTAGACGGCTTCCATCCAAGGGTTTATGAGTTGAACTATATGCTTATGCATATGCCTTTGGGGCTTGGTTTGGATTTTTTTTATATTAGTTTCCTATTTTGCTGATACTAGCAAGGGGATTGTTAAGGTAGTGCACTGTGTATTGAACATTACTCAGAACTGCTGCATTAAATCCGTCAATTGTTTTAAATAGATCTCTAAATGGATCTCTAATCCATCCTTGATTTACTTGTGTTTCCATTGCAAGCCGTAATGCTTTTCTTGATTGCTGTGTAATATTTTGAGAATTTTTCTCCTGTGAGTTATTATTTGGCAGGTACGTGGTAAACTGCAGGACCTAGCTGAAAGCTGACAGCCCTTCACTGGCCATGTTGAAAAACAGTGGTGGTCTGTTGCACTTATGACTTTTGAGTCTTGTGTCATGCCTTAAGTTTTTAATCTTGGTTTTGGACCAGTTGTCAGCAAAAATATTTTGATTAAGTGTGCAATGTATTAACATGTCTGTTGTTAAAACAGTCCTAGGATATAATTCGAGAACCAGAGGCTATTTATTAATATGGCTGTTTTCTTGGGATTCAAAAGACCCCAAGGACTTGAAAATGAAAGATAAAATGATCACAAGCAGCTTATAATATAAGACAGTATTTTTACCTAAAAAAACAAAACAAAACTGCAAACAAACAAAACTTCCTTCTTTCTCTGCTCACTCACTCTTTTTTTTTTACCCCCTTTTTTTTTTAGATGCTAACATCTAAACTGAATAAGTATTGTCTAATTGCCTGTATCCAGAAGCAAGTGCTTTGGAGAAATAAGCAAATTACTGATAAACTTGTGCATTGGCAGTGTTGCTTTTCACTTGGGCTAGGAGATAGGTTCCCCTCTTTTCAATGCAGGGTTATGATATGGAAAACAAAGCATCCTGCATGTGCAGTGCAAAGATTAAAACCATATGTAATATTTCAGTGCCTTGAAATAATGCTAAATGAGAACATGTGAGGCTGTAGCAGTTTAGAATGTAAGTAGGAAAACAGAGTATGTTCTTCCCTATCATTCTTGTAGATTTGCCCTTTGGTGCAATTTCACTTTATAAAGCAATTCATTCTGTTTCATAAGGCTTCTTTTTCCCTTAGCTTAAATTATTACTTTCTTTTAACTTCATTTCTGAAAGTCTTAATTTCTGATTTTTTGCTTTCACTAAGAAACTTTTTTGCTAAATTGTATTTCCAGGGCCTCGCTAAAGTTTTGCTCTAGAGTAAGGAGGTTAGTGTACTGTCCGAAATAAAACAGTGGGAAATTTCACAGGTTTTAGTAAGGCTCTTTGAAAGTGTAATTTTAGGATACATATTATATATTTAGGGTATGCTAGATGCAATCAGTCAGTGTAGCAGCTGCAAACAAATTTGATGACAAGTTAGGACATAGCAAATGCAGGAGGTAAGAAAAGTAGTAATGATAAAAAAGATACGTATGTGGGAATTACGTGATATTAATTTTTATGGATTAGATCATGGACGAATTTCTGCAAGCATGGGATCTGCAAAGCAGTTGTTTCAGGGAGTCACATAAAGACTCCTGAGGCAAATGAGGAAAGAAAATGCAATGGCCTTGGAGTTTTGGGGAATTCCTGATTTGGATTCAAGTATTCTGAAGGAATGATGGTGTATGTTTCACTCACAGTTTCTGTAGTAGGGGTAGGTACTATTCCCAGTCCTCTCTCTAATGTGCTGAGCATAATAAATGATTCCTAGTCTTAGCAGTAAGCTGATATAATAGAACTGGGAAGTTTTTCAAAAGATTAGGCAATGGGCTGGGCAGCAGAAACTACTTAATATGAAGGGATCTAGGTTAAATGCTTGACTTGTCAAATAAGATCGAGTCTTTCCCCAGGAAAAGCTGCCTCAGCATTTAAGAGAGGACATAGGCTAGAAAAATATGAAGTGATTCACTGCGGTAAGACAGAGTATGTTAAGATTTGTAATTCATCCCTAACCGTGACCATGCAATGAACCAGCACATAATTTAAATGTCTGCTGAGAGGTTTGCTGGAGAAACTTTTGAAGAATTATTTAGGACAGGTCACTATCTGGAAGTCAGAGGAGAGGCACTGTGGCGTGTCAGTCTTTATTCATGTCTTGTTCTCTTCTATGTTCCAGCCTGTAAACATATTATATAATACTGCATATTGAAGGAAAAATGTGAGTGCTGCTTCGTTTTCTCATAATCAGTTTTGTGCACTTACTCTGATCGTCCAGTGTATCTAAATTTTCAGTCCGGTTTTCTTCTGTGAGACAAACTCAGGTTTAAAGGTGGGGTATAGAATGGAAATTACTGCATTTAGTTCTTAATGTATCAATTCTGGAGCAGATGAAGATGCTGAATTATTTAGAACATTTACATTCTGATTAGTGGAGACAATTTCCTAACAGAAGGGATGTCCGGGGGCAGTACTCTACTTGACCCTGCTTTTCATGAACATGCAAGTGTTGCTGGTCAGTGAGGTCACCAATGGCCTGTTGGTTGGTACCTTCATGGAAATTATTATCCCCCTTTACTTGGTGCTAATGAGGTTGTACCTGGTGTTCACTGTCTCCTTGTGGATCCCCCAGATCAAGAGGGTTCAGGGTCAGTGGTGGCTGCCAAGATGTCTGGGCGCCTAGAGCCTGCAGCCTGTGAAGGAGCTTGTTGGATCTGGGTTTGTGTAGTCCTGCAGAGAGAAGCCTAAAGGGTAAGGTAATAGCTGCCTTGGAGCTACTTTAAGGGTAGTTACGAGGATAACAGAGCCAAACTTCTCAGCAGTGTGATGCAGCGTGGCAAGGAGAATGGCTTATTTGGGAAGCTCCGTTTGGAAACTGGGAGAAACGTTTTTGGTAGGAGGGCAGTAACAGCACTGGAGCAGTTTGCTCAGAGTTTGTGTAACTTCCATCCTGTAGGTCTTTAGAGTTTGGCAAGATAAAGTTGTGGCTGACCTGAGCTAATCTTGGAAATGGTTCAACCTAGAGACCTCTCATACATGAGGGATACTAATATAAATTAATATCGCTCATGTATCCCTCATGTAGACTTCAGTGGTCTGCACTACTTGTTTAGCAGATGGACATACAAAAATATTAAAGAGTTGTGCACATATTTGTATTAAAATTTTCAGGAATGTGGATCAAGTAAGAATACCAGACCCCCCAAACTGTATGAATGATATTCCTTGCTATATAAATTCTTAGATTTTTTTTTTTTTAAAGTCACAAGAAAACTTTAGTCTTGCATCCTTATGAAAACTATATATCCTAAAAGAGAAAACCAGCAACCCTCTCCCCTTCAAAATCCTAGCAGCCTATTTCATACTAAATGTAAATTCAAGTTCTATAGATAGATTGTACGAGTTTCTGGTATTCATTATTCAACTCAAATGTATGTAAAGCTAGGCATTTTTTAGTACGACCTGTCAGTATAATACATTTGTGTGCATAAATACATCTTGTAAAAATGACTGGATGTCAGAGCTTATTTAAACTTTGTGGATGTCAGAGCTTATTTAAACTCTGTATATAAACCTGACCTTTTGTACCAGTGCCCATTTTTAGTGTATTGTAGAAATATTTTCATTTTTATTTCTGTTTAAAACTTCACCTCACAAAATTTGTAGGAGTTCTGGATATTGCATACTGGTAGCAGACAACATGTACAGACTATAGTCTCTCTCCTTTCCTTTTTAAAACCCTTTTATGACTTTGTCTAGCTACTTTCAGTCCTTTACCAAAACTGTTTCCAACAAATGTGTTTGCCGTATGTTTGGGAGTTTGGGATTCAGTGCATTTTTCAGGAAAACTGTCTTGGGTCTTATCTAAAAGCTGCATCTGTAAGTGTAAGGTCAGCAGCATTGCACCAGGATGCTGACAATGTATTTTTGCCGGTTTCTTTCCTGGGTATTTGTTGGTTATTGCCCCTGATGGTTGCAAGTTCTGGCGATGTAATGGTAGATTGGCTGGCTTATGTTATCACATCTCTCCTTTCATCTCTCCCTTATCACCCTTCAGAATATTCTTATTTTACTGCTTATCTTCAGTTAGGTACCTATTCATCTGTGATCAGCTATGGGAGCGATGAAAAACGTAGTAAAGATTTGCCTGCTTTTGAAATGCAGGATTATTTTTAAGATACTTATGTTCACGTTCATAGCAGGACAGGACTTTTATTCCCAGCTCTAGCAGGTGTGGTGTATTTAACATGTTCAGTGCAGAGCGGCTCCAGAACTGTGCTGTTGATGCCAGGCTGCATCCTAGAGAGCAGCTTCCTGTTCGGCAGCGCTCCCAGGAGATGTAGCTGTGATTCCCACTGCTTCTCCCTATGCCCACGCTGGGAATCAGGGCTGGCTGACCAGGATCCTGCGCATCCCGCTTGCAGCAGGAAGCAGGAGGTGGGCAGAAAGCTCTGCGCTGGCCGGCAGCGGAAGGGTGGGATGTGACCAGCCACGTGACAGCAGCACCAATGTGGGTTGGCTGCAATTGCTGGTTTAACCACCACATCCCAGCAAATAACTGCTGGTTACATCTGAGTTGTGTTCATTTCAGAACCTCCTAACTTGGTCAAGTTCAAGAGGGTTTTTACAAGAACTTTAAAAGTCATGGCCTTGACCGCAGATCTCCAAGCAAATCACAAGGCTGTGCTCCAGATTGTAGGATTACAAGAACTTTTAATTGAAATGGGAGTTCAGAGATTTTTAATATGAGGAATATTGTTCATGTCTGAATGGTTGTTAAAGAGGCTTCCTGCATAACAGTTATGTGAAACTGATATGTGACATGGAAATTTTAAGTCCCCATGCATTAAGCTTGGCCGAATTTTGGAAGAAGAGCATTTCCATTTTTAGAACAGGGTTAATATTGTTTTTCCCTTTTAAAAGGAGGGGAAGGGGAGGACGTGGTTCTGGTCAGGTTTGATATTGACGGATCTTGCAGCCGTGATGGTGAGACTATATTCCACTACTGAATTTACCTTCCAGAGTGGAAGATAAGCAGCCTGTGGCTGCTGGGGAAGTCGTACCTCCAACTTCATTCCTTCCAAATACAAGCTCTGAGGGGGAAATTCCCATGTGATGAGAAATGCTCAGTGTACAGTGAAGTCATGTGTTTTTTGCCTTTTATATAAAAAGCCTTTTATTTTTCCCTTTCACCAGTCTTGAAATTTTCTCAGCTTTTTAATCTGGTTGCCGTTCTGTGCCTCAGGGGACAGATCTTCAATTTAGAGATACTGGTTATGTGATGAAACCAAATACAGGCTAATAGAGCCTCTGTTTGTGAGGTGACTGACTTCCACTGATGTCCCCTTTCAGCTTCTAAATTAGGTAAAACCTTGTGGTGTGTGGCAGATAACATTCCTTTTAAAAGATGACCCTTTGTGGGTAGGGAAGGTCCTTGAAGATGGTTCTAATTGTGTTCTCATCTCTAGCTAAAGTGGTATTTAGCGATGAACAGGCACAAACGGTTTTTTATGATTTCACAGAAATCTCTTGTGGAAAGTTCTTCAACTAGTATGCATTTAATGATGCTTAAATCTCCGGGAGTTTGGAGCCCATTAGAATAATTCCTTTTGCTTATGCAAACGCCTGCCTTTGCCCAGAGAGCTGGGTGGCAGCAAACGAGCGTGGTGTGCTTCAAATCACATGGAACTGTAGGCAGCGAAAGTCAGGTTTGCACACGAACAGTTGCTTTCATTATTTACTTCCTATCCCATCTGATGACCCCCGCCTATTACTGCAACCTCTTGGGATTTAAAGGCTATACAGAGTTCAAATTAAAATCGGTTTTCTGCTGATGGCATAGGAGATTGAAAAATGCATCCTGCATTGCCTTTAGGGATGAAAACTTCCTAGTCTAATATAAGACATAGAGGAGTTAATTATAAGTACTTTAAACACTGTAGCCTTTTTCCCCCAAGGAGAACACAGTAGCTACCAGCATAATTTTTATTTAAATATCTTTATTCTTGCAGAAGTTAAAAAGATTGTTTGATTTTCTTGTTTTGTTTTAAACTTGAGGTATTCTAAAGAACCAAGTTTCTTGGCCCTGCACAGCATGTATGGCTTTGTTAGCACTACTGAGAAAGAAAAATGTGCTTCTGAGAAGTATTATTTTTCTGTGTTGTTTTATGAAATCCCTCAATTTCCTTTCTATTTTCATATGTGTTATTACTTTTGAAAAGGTTTTGCTATTTCTAAATTATTTGCGATTCAAAATGTGGTATTTTGGTGTCTTCTTTAAAGATTTAACCAGAAAAGTAAAAATCTTTGTTATGTGAGTTAGCAGGATCCAGAGATCTGGTTGTTAGCCTTTAACTTCACCATTTCTCAGAACATTAATTTTTTAACACAGTTTTTCCTAGAAATTTCAGAGGAAATATTGTACTAGGGCCCAAAGGTTGGGATTGTAGCTGTTGTGTTTTCTGCCCTTTAAAACTTTTGTATCTTCTTTGTATAGTGTGTTGGACTAAGAAATTGTGTTTCAGTGTGGGCTGTCTGTGACTCTGTTCCAAGACTCCACTGGGAATCAGGGCATACTCAAGTGAGCATGAGGTTTGCTGCTGTTTGCTGGATTCTTGTGTTTTCTAGACAAAGATGAGTCCCGTCTGATTTCAGGTGAAAATATTGCTTACAAAATGAAGTTAATCAAATTAGAGTCAACAGTAACTTATATTTATAACACGGATGAGCAAGTCTTCAGATGATTTTTGTGTACTGCTACTTTTTTGAGGCTTTGTGCTGACCTGTGGTGGTGGAAAATCACTTTCGTTTAAGCCAAAGCTCTTGCTATAAGCTGAAGAGGAGCAGCTGTGACAGGCCAGCCCAGGCAGAGGCAGTTCTCTCTATGTGGCTTCCCCCGTACCAGCTGGTAAAAGGCAGCTACATCTGCTCAGCCCAGGAGCAGCTGCTCGGCTGGGCCAGGAGCTTTTTAATGCAGAGTTCTGGTGGAACCACTTGCAACCACTGTGGAGATTTACCTGAACTAGCAGATCATTGGGGTCTGTACTACTTCTTGAGTTTCATACACATGATATTCAAACACAGTGGAAAAAAAAAGTAATATAAAAACTTGATCCCATGCTTCTGTTCTGTTTCTTAAATAAGACGCCATTCATACTAATGTGGAGTGACTTTTCTTTTTCCACTTTGCAGGATTTCTGTAGCGCTGAGGCATAGCCCTTAGCAGACTGCTCTGGATGTCATAATGTGGCTAAGCGTTGAAATATCACTGATTTATACTCCGAGACCTCAACTGCACCTAAAATGTCTACAAAATGGAGAATAAAATGTATATCTCTGTTAGTTAAGGGACATTGATCTTTATGCAGCTGTAAAAGAAAGCTGAAGGCATTGCAGAAGTTTGCATTATCTGTCTTGGATATTTAATAGATGTGGTTTGGTTACAGCTTAGCACATAACTTTAGGAGATGATCTGAAGTCCGGGGTAGGAGCGAAAGGAGCAGATTTCAGAGCAGAATTTTAACTGAGGTGCACGTGATTTCTCCTACTTTTGGAATTTTGGAATAGTTTTACAGTCTTGTTTTGGATATTAAAGTTCCTTATATCAAAGATGGGAAAATTAAGGGGCCAAAGATTGGTGTTCACTCCCATACAGGGACTTTTCAAAGTTCAGGGCTGTTTGGACTCTCGCTTCCTTTTTAATTCATTGACAAACTTCTACATAACTTTGCAGTTATTTTCCAAAGCAGGAGGTGCTGTGTTGGTATTTTTAGCTTGACAGAAGCAAAATCCCAGATAAGATGCATTAATGCATCTTTGTAGGGTTGATTTGGTTTAAGGTGAAGCCACTGATTTGGTGGGAAAATGTGCAAGTTGGGGCTAGTGGATTCATTCGTTTACATTCGACTTCATTTCATCTTTTGAAACAGAAAGCTAGTGTTTTTAATTATCATGCTTATTCCTATATATTTTTATTCATACATTTGTGTATGTGTGTGATTATTTACAATGGTTAATACTCTGCAATTTCTAGAAGCTATATATTTATTTTTTTTTCAGGAAGGAAGTCATTTAGAATCTAAATTCTGATCCTGGTAGTCAAGGACTACCGAGTCAAGGGCTGACATATATCAGAAGTCCAAGAAGAATAAAAACAGGAGGTAAGGCAGCCCAGGCTTGAATGGGGAGGGAAGGAGGCTGTGCACAGACATGAGTCTTGTCTCCTGTTGTGAGATTCGTTTGCCTCACTTTAAGTGTTGCAACTGAGACTCCTGCATTTAAGGTAATTATCCAGACTAATTTATTAGCTG
The DNA here is from genome assembly GCF_000705375.1 of Tinamus guttatus. The sequence goes on from NW_010587975.1 coordinate 417,924, forward strand.
GTGAAAAGAAATAGGCATTTCTGAGGCGCAACTCCCGATCTTTCTTTAGGATGTGATGAATTGGGCTGGCAAAAAAAGAATGCATCTCAGTGAATGGAGCCTGAGGTAGCAGAGCATCCATGAATGTCTGCATGTGGAAGGTTAAAGCTAGGGAAGAAGTTCACCCTGGGGTAGGAAAGCACCATGTGCATCATACAGGCACTGGACAATTTCAAAGGAAGAAGAAGCGTCTGTGACTCTGCACTGCCTGGAAAATCCACCTCCAAAACCATGAAGTGATAGAACTACTTAGCCTACCATAGCTTACCTTAAAAATGTGTTTTTTTAATCTAATTCGGAGACAACCCTTATGTAACAACCATTTTATACACCCACAGCAGTAGAAAGGTGACAGCTACCCAGGGAGGAGAGCAAACCAAGGGTGCTGTTTGCTGAGGAATTTTAAACAAAATGGGCTGCTTGGAGGTGTTTAATTGCAGTGTTGGCAACTCTGATTTTTCTGTCGTTAAGTATGTGGTAGTCACTGTCTGTCTTGAAAATGTGGCTTGCATAATTTTAAGAATCTATTCTTTTATTCCAGATTAGTAGACATGAAGATTGTGAAGAAATGTTGGAAATATGGTTCACAGCACTTTATTTGCATACTGTCATTAAAGACTTTGACTTGATTACTTAGGCAAACACCTGAATATTTTAATCTTTATGCCATGTGTAAATTACCTTTTTGACAGAGTTCTAGTCAGACTAGTCAAAAAATCCTCTAGCAGAAGGGAATGCAGATTGGAGATGGCTGTGCTTTGGTTACTTCAAGAATGCTGGCAAAGTTTTCTTTTATGCTTTAATGAAAAAAAAAGTAATTGGATGAGGGTGAGGTGCCAGTTATTTCAAAGTTTCAATTTTTATTTACTGTGACTTTGTGTCTCAAAAGATTAATCAGCAGCAAGAAAATTAGATTTTCTGGTAGTTTTTCTGGCCTTTGAGCATCTAATTAAATTTTTTAACATGCAGTAAAAAGCTATTGTGAAAACACAGAATGTGTTAATATAATTATTTTCATTGTTGTGCATCTCATGATAGGAAAATGCAGACAAGATAAACTGCTCAAAATAATAATTGTTATTAAATGTTTCTGTTCTGTTAATCCTTAGGGAGTAATGCTAATAGAAATGTTCTCTTAAAGCTAGCCTACTGAGTCTTAGTGAAAGAGCCAAAGGTGTGGAGGGGAAATCTACTCACAGCTAAATTATGCTCTGATTTTGAACTGTAAGTATCAGGGGAGGTAATCTATTCACCTGACTTTTTTTTTTTTTTTTTAGCTATAAAAAGTTTCTGAAAGCTTTCCTTAGGAAAGTTCTAAATGGTTCATCAAGCCTTGGATATTCAGGGGAATGATGTGCCATTGAAATTGTAATTCTTGCATTGTGAGAGAATGACACACATGGGCCGTAGAATTCTTTGGTCTTCTGAAACTCAACATATAGCTCAACATATAGTGCTAGCATCCTGTCCATGGCACCTACACCTGAGATAATGATCCTTCCACTGAGATGTTGGTGGAAGTGTGGTGGAAATGCAGAGATGGAGTTAAGCTACAACAGGCTTTTTCCTTCTTTCCCCCAAACCAAATCCAGTTCTTTTTGGAGAAAACAGTTTGATGCAGGTGTCCATCAGGTGCTGGATGGTAAGCTTGGAGTGAAACCTAAGAAACCATAGTAACAAAAAGAAAGCATCTTACCTGAGCCAGCTCTGAGGCTAGGTTTTTTCATCTTTCCACAAATGGGTTTGCACATGGGGTGCAAACCACCTCTACGAATGGTGGTGGTTTTCCATCCATCTGCATATGCGGGGACTTGCAGCCTCTTCCTTCTGCCTCAGGAGACCCATAAAGAGGAGGTGGAGACGCAGTGACTGGTTCCTGCAGTGTGCCTGGAGCTGACTAGCAGGGAAGGTGGATGGGTTAGTGGATGTTGTCACTTGACCGTTCACCGCTTTTCAGACTAGGAAGCATAGTGATAAAACACTACTATATTTTGGATGTTTATAGTATATATAATATACACAGGTATTTATAGTATGCATATATATATACACACTGTATTTCAGCACAGATATTTCCACAACTCCACTGATGACTGCAAGATTTGACCATTTACCTCCACTCATGTTTCCAGTTTTCTAATCCTTCTAACCTGTGCAAGAAGGACCTTTGTTTTCATAGACACTTAGTTTCCTTAAAAGCCTTCCATAAAGGACTTTGAAAATCTTTTGGTATTTAAAGAAGAAAATCTTTTGGTTTAAAGTAGAGGAAATGGCTCAGCCTTTTCCACTGCCTGTGGATAGGACTCAGCAGGTTTTAAATCAGGACTTTCCTTTACAAAAGTCACATTTAGTCTTACCTAACAGATCATATTCATCCAGATGTCTTCTCATTCTGTTCTTCATTCCAGTTTCTATTAGTTTGTGTAGCACAGATCTCAGGCTTACAGGCCAAGGGGTCCATGAATCTCGCCTGCAGTCTCTTAAAACTGTGTCACACTTGCTACTATGCTGTCCACAGCTATCTGGATATTCTTAATTGAGAGGTTACATATCATCATGTTAGTAATTCAACGATTTCATGCTCGAGTTCCTTTCTAGTTCCTGGGTTGAGTACCGTCTGGTCCTGGTGATTTGTTGATGTTTGTTTTGCTGGTCTGTTCTCTATTTGCTTATTCAATCACTGCAATTTCAAACAGATCCTTGGAGTCCCCTGCCAAGAAGGGTTCTGGTATGGGAATTGTAGGAAATAGTGTTGCAGTGGCGTAGTAAGCGTGTGGCAAAATTCAAGACCTTACAGAAGGGAGAAGTGATTTTATTTCAGAACAAAACTGGCTTCTTGCCTTTCATTCCACTCTCTCTCACATATATACTTGCAAGTGCAAAGATGCACGTATCCAAATAGTCCATCTAGCATTTGGACACCAAGACGTGTGGTATCCAAGTTGTCAGGCCAGGATTCTTTGCAGTGCTGTGGTGGACAAGGGACTGCTGCTCTTGAGTTCTCATCATTTCTTCGGGATCCCTAGGTTGAAAGACATGCTTATTTTGCATTTGCCTTTATACCATGAGAAGCTGACAATGCCAGTCTGTACATCCTGTCCCACTTCTGCATCTTTAAGAATTACAGTCTCTTGTCTTTGACATTTGTTTTCCCGATCTAACTATCATGAGATGCTACATGTAGATGTGCTGCTGTCTCGATGACCTGCAGATCTAGGTGCCAACAACACATGCTATTTTTATATTCTCTTTTCTGATGTTTTATCTACTGTTTTTGTGCTCAAACATTCCCATTTATTTTCCATTCCTACCAGTCTTAATATTTGTACTGCAGTTCTTTACAGAAGCTTCCCCAGCTTCTCATACTGCATTACCATCACTGCAATGAATCTTTTTAATTTATTCTCTGTAATGCTTTTATCTTCTGAGTGCTCCTTTTCTCCTCTGATCATGAATTGTCTACAGACTCTGGCTACCTTCCTGTTCCTGACGTGCCTGAAGAAAGGCTTATCCTACAGACTCTGGCTACCTTCCTGTTCTCCTGACGTGCCTGAAGAAAGGCTTATCATTAGTTTTTGCCAGCTATTCATCAGCTTATATTTTTGGCCTTGCTGTGCTTTTTCATTTCAATTTGCCAGAGTTTAGGGACCTTTCTACTTCTTCTGTTAGGGCATGACTTCAGCTTTTTGGAGGGTAGAATAGTGGTGATTATATCTAGTCTATCAGCTAGTAATGTATCTAGAATGTGCTGCTGATTAACTGTTCTGGTTTCCTTTTTTTCTTTCTTGGGTTTTCCTTATTAGGATACATGTGCCCGTCTTGTGTTTCCAGTCCTTTGTCAATTAATCTCCATGGTGCCCATAAAGGTTGGATCCTCTTTAACAAGTTCCCTTATTTCTCATGTTGCACGGGCTGAAGTAGAGAGCAACTGTAGATTTATTTTTTATCTTTGCTGCTCCTGCAGGGAAGTTACAGCATGCAGAATCGGTTCAAAATCTTATAGCTGAAGAGCCACTCTCTAATTAGGACCAAATCAAGGGTTTCATATTCTTTTGTGGCCTTCGTATCATGCATGAAGCAGTCGCTCATTTCATCCAAAAGAAGAAGGATAAAAAATGATGCTAAAATTTTCTTTAGATTTTCAAGTAAGTTATTTTTCATGCTTGTGTATTCCCAAATGTAGGACATGGAACTTCCACTACTCAGACAACTGCCAAAAATAGGGTTGTAACATGCATGGTCAAAAAAAGTTTGAAAAGTGTGGTGGCTAGCCTTTGGATGAACCTTTTGAGTGCTCATGGTTTAAGTCTGTTATATTTGCTTCTGACTAATAGCAAGGAGTGGGTTGAGGAGGAAGGGGAATTGGATGAAAGTGACTATCAAGCAGTGGCCTAAAAACCGTGCTTTAAAAAATCAAAGAATTGGTGGAAGTTTGAAGACAGAACCTCAAGAGACTTAGTGATTTCTTAAAGAAATGCTGTTAGGACGCAAATGTAAGCAGTGTTTTGGACACAAAAAGATAACGGAAACTGGCGCTGCCTAATTACATTTTTTTTAGTAGTCTGAAACTTAAGGAGCCATGCAAGAAATGGATACTACATCACTCGTTGAACATGCGATGTAAAATAATAGAACTCACACTACAGAGATGTTATTTGAAGGGCCAGGTATAAAAAAAATATACAACTGTCAAAGACATAACATGAAGTTATTCTATAAATATATTAATAACAAGAGAAATCACTAAGGAAAGAACTAGTCTTTTGGGCAGGAAAGCTGGAATAGATGGTGCTAAAGAGGTTGTTAGTGCCACTTTTATTTGAGAATTTACTTAGGATTAACTGTGATCAGACAGCATAGGAACTGAGATGTAAAAACTCAGCCTAGCATATAGAGAGGCAGAAGATTGATATTCCTTCTTGCGTAACTTTATGTTTAATAGATTGTTTGGCTGAAATGGTTTAGTGCTATTATTGGTGACTGTACTTGAGTTGAAATTCTAGGATTTCTATTCTAATAGTTGAAATTCTAGAAATCAGAGGGACAAACTTAGTGTCAATTTTTAAAGGGGAGTGTGGAAGGAAGTTTTGAACATAAACCAGACAGATTAGTTTTAATTCCTGGAAAAATACTGGAACAAACAATTTGAAGCATTTGGGAAAAAGGGAGGTGGTAAGCAACAGTCAACATGAATTTGTCAAAAATGAGTCATGTTGAATCAGTTTTGTCTTCAACATGCCTGGTGGACATGGGAGAAGTAGATTTGATACGTCTTGACCATAGGAAGGCTTTTGACTCTCCTCTCTCACTCTTACCAACAAGGTGGAAAAATACCGTGTAGCTGAAACTTGGACAAAGTTGACATAGTACCAACTTTAGTGTGTGGTTTATTCAGGTGCTTCCAGCTGCAGAGAAATTCCCAGTTTTGCAGTAGCTTATCTGAAATCTGATATTAATATTAATGCTATGAACAACAGAACTTATAATTAGGATCTCTTCTATAAATAATACCAGAGATGGAAGCTATGTTATGTGACAGAACTAAAATTAAGGTTTTTTTAACCAAATGTTACAGAATTGAATCTCATGATAAGGTTTCTTTTCTTCTCTTTTCTGTTCTTCTCCTTTTCTCCCTGTAAAGCTAAGTGGAAAAAAGTGGGAATAATCAAATACAACATAGGAATGACTTGTTAGATAAGCAGTTCTGAATAAAATATTTTTGAGATTGTAGTTATTTCAAACAGAACGTGAATTATGAATGACATCTTGTTAGAAAACATTAGCACTGGCTGTATAAACAAAACGGTTGTATGTAATGTACGCTAGTCTGGCTGAGAAGCATTGTGATTAAGGAGTGACATCTCCCATGTCCTATATGGACCTTCAGACTTCAAAGATGTTGACAGCTGGACAGAAACCAAATGTGAGAGCCCCAAGATGGGTCTGATGTCCAGAAAACTTCCATGACAGATAGACACTGTCCATGGCCGTGGTAGTCTGTGTCTTCAGTCCTTCCTCTTCATGTTGAAAATGACTGTTGACCGTGGCTTACTGTACAACTTGTATGCAATCAGATATTTCATTTTATTTCTCTTTACACCTGTTTAGAAAACTGCATTTTAAAACAAAGAAGGGAAAACCTCCTTATTCAGAAAAGACCAATACTGACTCTGGAAAATCTAGGATCCAAAAATTGAGAAATGCTAATTCATATCTGTGTAAGTCTATTCAGCTTCCATGCATGAACACAAGGTGCCTTTTTAATTATACAATTGCATATTATTGTCTGTGACACACGTTTCTAGATTCATTTGTTGCATGTCATGAATGCCCACAAACTGAAAAAGATGTGTGGGTGTCTTGGTAACATCTCCTCATTTCTAGGATATGGCAGTCCAATGTTTTTAAGGTTTCTCTCGCTTTTTTTTTTTTTGGACTTCTTTGCTTGTACTTATACCAGGAGGAAGCAGGATGGATTGCTGCCATCAACCTACTGCAAAAGCAGTAAATGAGTTTGAGCCATTTAGTATAGAATTGTTCACTCATGATGGGGTTTTAGTATCTGAAGATACTTAAGGACATATTGTCGTAGTAATAAAAGGAGATAGTTACTTGTATTTTCTTGCTTGTCACAATTTTATGAGAGTTGTTGCTATACATGATTTAAGCTATTTCAATGGCAATATTAAAATGGAATGTTCACCACTTGCAGAAGAAAAATTCTTTGTGACAGGCTTATCCTTCTTGTTCATGACATGAACAGTATTTCAGTACTGTGTGGTAAAGAAATTCATTTAGTTGTAAGCTATGCTGATAGGAAGGTGATTACAGTGGTGTATATGAATGTGTAGATAAGCAAGGTCTGATTCTGATCTTTCATCCACTGGTGCAATTCCAATGTAACCAGAATTAAATCTTTGTATTTTTGTGTATGTTAATATTATATATATATATATGTATGTATCTGTATCTATAAATAAAGCTGTAACAACTGTAAGACACACTTGGACTGTGTGCTGAAGGGCATGGACATACATTTTAAGAATGTGACTTTCTTGAACTACATATTTTAAGCTCTTTGTTTCCGTCTGGCTCCTTGCAGAAGAGATGATTTTCCCTTACTTATAAAAGAAGTTAACATATAACTTGCACTGCACCGTTCAGCCCAAATAATCTTGCATTGCCTAAAGAAATGTAAAGAGTATCAAGTTTGCAAAATTACTATGAAATTGTACTAGTCTGAGCAAAAATGGAGAGCTGCAGTGTAGTCTTAAAAGAGGTGAGGGAAGGTAGCAAATATATAGCTACTTCTTTGCCCTTACATATCAGCCAATTTCGAACATAAGCTGTACAATGAGAAACTATAATAGCCTGAAGCAATAGAGAAGCTTAGGGAATACTTTCCATATGAAACCCTTGTTCGGAAGCTTAGAGGTTTCTTATTGTTAAGCCAAACCCTATAACTTCAACCATCTTGTGTACGTGCTCCGTAGGAGACCCGCAGATGGCCGAAAGCTGGGCCATGACGACACTCTCGGCCCTGCCGCTGCTCCCTGTGGTGTTTCTCCAAGGGCTTCCAGGGGCTGTGCTCCTGCGGGCTCCTGGCACGTCCGCAGTGCCGTTGGGAGCTGCATGCGGTGCCGCTGGGAGCTGCGTGCGGTGCCGGGAGCGACTGCAGCTCCGCGTGCTCTGAGAGCGTAGCTCTACTCCGGGTGGAGACGGCTTTCCAGCAACGGCAGCGCAGGTTTTGGCCACAAAGAACTTAGCAAGCCCTGCGGAAGTCCCTGCTCTTTGTCCCCAGTAAATTGTCTCGTGTAGGAGACTGAACATGTAATGGAGAAACTGCCATGCTGTCTCAGGCGGAAAAAGAACCAGAAATTGGTGTACGTTATTCACCTTTTACTCCATGTCTCCCTAAACCAACAGTAAATGCTCAGCTTCATTTATTCATGCACATTGTATATGAAGGCATTTTAATGAGCCCGACAGCTGAGCGGCCTCTGACAAAATGAACTGTCTCTATTTTGGTAGGGTGGCTTGGTAGACTGTCCTGCAGTGAATAACAGCCTAACAGAAGAGGATAGCATTTGAATCAATTATATTGCTTGATTTTGTCAGCTGGCATATGGCATTTGCAGTCCTTAAATTGGTTTAAAACATAGATCTCCTGCTGTGCTGGTAGCTAAATCTGATTATTCAATGATCTGGCTTCTCCTGTAGGATACCAGAATTAAGCAAGGCAGCGTATTTGTTACGACATGTACTGAGACTGCTTCGGTGCATCCTTTAATGAGGAATTTGCGAAACCAGCTTTGGGGGATTAGAGTACTGGAGGTGAGGTTTGCCTCTTCCAATGTGCCCAGCAGTATCTGGTATTTATAAAGCTAAGGGTAATAAAAGGAGTCTTATATGCTACCCTAAATTTTATTATAGGTTTCCTCTGAAGCTGTTGCAAATATCTCTTTACCAAATACTGTAGAAAAAACATATTTTTATGCCTAACACTGCAGTTAGGATTGTTAAAATGTTTGCAATATTTGACTTTCCTGCAGTGTTCCTAAAGAAAATGATGACTAATTTCAGCTCTGACCTGCTGGTTTGAGGAAAATTCCCAGATAGGCATGGTAAACATGAAGCAATTGCAATTTAAAACTTGCTTCTGATTTTTCCATTTTTCCTCCCTCATTGTATTATGTCTCATCAGTTGTAAGACCACTGGAACTGCATTAATGGTTTTTACTTCTTTACTTACATTTGGCAGACATTTAAATAGTATCCGTCATTACCTACAGAGAAAAGTAACAGATATTTAGCCACATACATCAAAATTGCATTGAGTGGTTCATTCTTACAAGTCACTGAACATCCTCAACCCATTCAAAATAAGGCAGTAAATCACAAGTGTGGAAAGTAGGAGGAGCTTACACTGGATATACAGGTCCTGACAGGCCTTGGGAATTGCACTTGTGTGGAAGAGGAGTTGGTGCCTCAGCTTTACAGCTGTCTATGCACATTTGGCGACGCCGGCATCGCCGGGGGGCTGGGGAGGTGCCCGTGGTGGCACCTTGTGTGGCATCGCGGGGAGGACCCCCGTGAAGCTGCTGCAGCAGCCGCAGGGCAGCGAATGGAGCCTTTGCCCTGAAGACGCTTTCCTCAGCCAGCAGTGCTGAGGAAATGCAGCTATCTGGGCCATGACCAGATTAACTATCCAGAGGGTGCACATCTATCCTGCATAGTGCAGGCTGAATAGAATAAAAACCATGAGAATTCCAGCTCATCTCTGAATAATATCTAGGGCTTGTAGTGTTATGAGCAGAAGGATTTGGAGAGACTAGTTGCATAAGAAAGGCATAAAGATGATGAAGGGAACTGACACTGGTTTTAATACAAAGCATCTGTATATGCTGTGTTGCCCTGATAATTTCAGATTATTTTTGCTGATTCATCACAGAGTTAACCGTGGCTGATGGTAGTCAACACTGAAGCTGTGCAACAGATTTATGTTCTCAGTCTGAAGCATTATGGTGTTCATTCCCTGCAGCTTCTAGCTCATTTTAAAAAGTAAGTCAGGAGCAGTTGTTTCTTTTTGCAAGATATGTACTGTGTTCCTGTGTGGGTTGAAACAAATTGATGGCTGTATCTGTTCTTCTTGTGACCGTGTAGTCTAGAGGGAGAGATACCAACTTTCATTTCTTTAGTGTGAAGATAAGCAAATGTTTACTTGCATTAAAGACTGGGATCTGAAAAAATGTGCCTGCTATTGATTGCTGTCTCTGTGCTTATCAAACTCTTAGAAATTTTTGACTATGAAAAAAAGATTTTCCCTAGTCTGTCATACTAGAATGATGTGACTTGCCCGTAACTGGATTCCGTGTCAGAGGGGAGGATGAGGAGGAGATGATGTGGGAAATAACCACCTTCCTAAATTTTGAACTTCCTAAAACCCAGATACTCACCATATGGATGAATCCTGGACTTACAGAGTTCCCGGAGAGAAGAGGAGGAGGCAGAGAAGAAAATCCAATAATGTGCGGTTTGCAGCACTTGCTGGAGATGTAGGTTACTCAGGGTAAAGTTTCAGCTTTACTTAACTGAGACCAAGGACCAGATTTGCTGCATCCCAGCAGTGCCCATCACTCAAGCCTATTAGAGACTCACCCCAGAAGAGTTGTTTTCTGTGTTGAAACTTCCCCGCTGTGCTGTTCAGATCCCACTTCCAAGTGCTTTACTTCTGCGAGGATCGTGTTCACTACACGAGCAAGTGCTTCACCAGGGAGCTGCACACATGGGGCGCCCACGCTGAGAGGGTTTCCTGGGCTGCTGCTTCACTCAGGGCACCTGCTTCGTGCCGCAAAGCTCAAAGCAAGTGCAGAGGGTTGAGAAAAGTGAGGAGCGAGATTGTAGAAGTACTGTGAAGCACAGGCCAGAGGTGTTTGTAGTCTATTAATTTTAATTATTTCACTTCACAAGAACAGGAGAAATCAATGGTCACTGCGACTTCTTTCCTGATTGGGAGTTTGTCAGTGTTGAAACCATCACCTTAGGGACCACAAGCAGGATCAAAGTGAGTTGCTTTCACTTGGCACATATATTAAGAACCTCAAAATACATATGAACAGCATCAAATCTGGGATTTGGCCCATGAACGTAATTCCTACCCTACAACTGTTTGATAGCATTAAAAATACAGTGGGCAGGGCAAACAAGTTAGAGTGGGTAATTGAACTAGATGATCTCTCCTTTGTTAATATTCTGAAGTCCTTTATAAATGTGACAATGTTACAAGGTCTGTGCTTCCTTGTTTTCTAAGCATGTACAGCTTTTGTGGACTTACAGAAAACTGAGAACCTCTGAAGAATTAGGTTTGTGAGTCTGTTTGGCAGGGAGGAGGCCCCTATCACTGTTGCTCATAGTAGACCTGATTGCATGGTGTTCTACTTGGTTGATCTGAATTCGAGTGCCCTAGGGTTTCTTTGCAGGCACCTTCTATCTTTTCAGCAGTTATTCATGCAAGTGAAGTTTTGCATCTTTTTGGAAATAAAACCTACAACCCCATTTCCTGGATTATTTTAGCTAGCTTTGCAGGACTCTGGTTCTTTACCTTACCGGATCCTGGAACTAGAAATCCTTGCTTCGTAGGTGTCCAGTTATTGAGGGGGGCATCCTGCTTTCATTTAATAGCATCATATTGTGGACTTGTTTATGATCAGTCATAGGGATATTAATGAGCTCATTTTTAGCATTGTGTGATTTGACAGGGATTCCTTTATTCCCTAGGACAATTAGATAAACTTTTTTTTTTTTTCCCCCCTCAGAATTACCTTGTTATTTTCAGTAAGCTGGCTTAAATGATTATGCATAATTATTCTAATATTCTTAACATAGGGAAGCAAAATTGCATAGGACCAAGGCTGGGTGATGCAGAAGGAGACAGACAGTTCTGGAATAAATTGTTACGTAATTGCAGCCGGTATTGGTGTTAAACTAACGCGTGCCCCCAGTCCTGTTGGTGCTGTGGAGCTGGTTGTCACTAACTACAGACTCAGCTGCCTGAGCCTCGTTTCATTAAAGTGAGAGTCAAAAAGTCAAAGCCTGCTTTGAAAAAACAGTGGGTTTGGGAGCTGGACCTCATTGAATTCATCAGGAGACAAGGCACTTTGAAAACAGTGTTTCGTATGTAGTATATAATACTGCTGCAATTATTATTAGAAAGAAATATATATTGATATTGC
>NW_010587975.1:429799-442864 GCF_000705375.1 Tinamus guttatus
ATAGCTTGTCAATAGAGTATGTTTTGTATGTGATAGTGATTGCATCAGAAGGTGATTGCCCTGATTTTGGAAGCAGGACTGCAGCATTTCAGTCAGTTGGATACACATCTGCCTTTTGGTCATGACACTTGGCTTAAAATAGCCTATCTTAAGGGTGAAATGAGTTATTGTGTCTGATTGTTTGTAAATCCTGTTCATCTTTTTCAGTTCTTCTCAAAGATGCTCATCTATTAGACCTCCCTAATTTTCCCCTTGAATACCATGAATAGAAAGGATCCTGCTCTCTCATTTTGGTGTGTGTTGGCATACCAAACTCACATGTTATCATGATGTTGATCTGCATGTTTTTATTGTGATAACTTAGTATTTTTTTCCTTCTCCCATGTATTTTCGGTACTTTCTTGATAAGCCTTGCTTCATTTTAAGCATTAGTTCCACAAACATTTATCATTCATCACAAAGTATCAATACATTGCTCATATGAGTTACCTTCTGAAAGGATATAGTGTTGGGAGGACTTACAGGTTGTTACTTCTTTAGCATAGGATCCTAAGCAGACACATGGTCAAAGGTGGCTCAGTACTAGATCTCCCCAGTATTTGAGTCAATTCTGAAGATGTACATTAGGGGGTTGTGGTAATATTTGCTCTGGCCTTATATTTCATAGTTACTACACACCCTACCAGCAAATAAAAGCAATATATTAATGCAAAGTAAATGTGGCAGGTCTATCACTTTACTAATAAAAAGCTCACATTATGTGATAGTAGATTATATTTTGAGATATATAGAAGATTTTACTTGATATGTTTATGCATTTTACTCTTGAACAGGTCTACTGATGCAGAGGGAACTCATTGATACAATAAGAATGTCAGAAAAATCTTTTACAGTTTTCATAAAATTCAGGTTGCTCCCTCCATTTTGTAATTTTGCATCCTGAATGTTAACAAGGTACAGTAATTTTACCCTGATGAGTGAAAAGCATTTTGAAGTATTACCATATTCTGACCTCTCAGACGATGTTGATTGGCTTTAGATGTATTTATTTAAAAATAGCATACAGAAAGGTTTATATACTCTTTCTTTCCCGAAACAGCTTTGTCAGGAGTTTTCAGTTTTGCCCTGGAAATCAGAAAGTGAGTGCTCTTTGTGTAGGATAATGGAAGCAGGTTAGAACCTAGTAGGTATCTAGTCTCAGCTTCAGGAGTAGATTTTAGCTAACCAGATTTGTTTTCTCCTGGACTGTGAATCTGCAAGTCCCTCCCACACCCACATCTGCATGCATGGATATGTGAAAATCAAAGAGCATTATCTGGTAGAAATTTTGTTGTCATTCTAGCATACACAAGCTGGTGGCACTTTTTGCTTAAGTACTCTTTTTCTGAAAGACAGAATCAGTCTTTTAGTAATAAAAGGAAATGTGTGAGTAAAATCCACACTATTTGTTTTTAAGGCACTAGTTAGAGTCGAGTAAAATCCACACTATTGAGTGTGTAAAGAGGATTTTTTTTTCGGAAATATTTGTTTTTAAGGCACTAGTTAGAGTGATTCATTGATGACAAAAAATATCTTGCCTGTTTTGCCTTGATCCATTGTTCTAATTCTAAAAATGAATCAGGAAAATGTAGAGCTCTCTCCATGTACAGCATGCCCAGCTCAGCGTAATGCGCAAACCAGAAATATAGGCAGTATTTCTTGTGAAATAATACTATTTTTTTTTAAGCAGAAAGTACTGTCCTCAGAAGCTAGGGGCATCCCAGAATCAGGTATATACTAATCCAGGAAAGAGGTGAAAAGTGGTCAAAGGAGCTACATGTTTTGGAAGATACTGTTCGTTCATGGCAGTTTGTGTGAAGTTCCCAACTCTGTTTTTCATTCAGTATTGCGTAGTATGTTCCTCCTCAGACTAATTGTAGGTTGACCTTCTCTCTTTCTTATAGGACATTATAGACTACCACTTCTGTTTCCCAATGTTTTCCCTCTTAAAAATAGGTCAAGCATTTTAACAGTAGTTGCTGCCTTCTGATCTAAAAGAGATATTAATAGACATGTTCTCTCATTAAGGCTGCTCTCTTCATGAGATTGGATAGTTAGAACTAAAACTGAGTTGAAGAAAGTGCATATTGAGCATGATTACATTCATAACATTATGCATGTGAATGTAATGAAGAGCTAGTCTTTGCTGGAAGTTGCATTGCAAAAGGGGCAAAAAATAGGGGGGAAGGAGTAATAAATTTTTGAGTCATGTATTTAAGTGTCTACTTGGATAGCTTAAACGAAACTTTGGAGGGAAAAAAAGCTTGTCATACTATCTCAAAACATTCAGTGTGGTCTTGCTTTAAGTTGTAGTAGCTTGCCACTGAATTCACTGTTTCTTTTTCCTCAGCCATCTCTTTTAGATGCATGCCAAAAAGTGAACCATGAACACATTTTTTACTTCGCCAGCAGGTTTTACAACAGCTGTTTTTTTTTGTCCTCTTGATTTTGAAATTAGTCTTGCAGATTTTTTAAATACATTTTTTGAAAAAAAAATCAGCTAATGAATAGAATTCCTGTCCAAGTCAACCTTTTGATTCATGCTTTTGATCAACTTCTTACCTTGTTCAGACAAAAATAAAACAACTGAACTTAGCATGTTGTACATGCCAAGTGTTGTAGACCTTGATGCTGAGTGCTGTGAACATCCATGTGATTCACTAGCAACCATTCCCTATTAAAAAAAAAAAAAAGGTTTTAAATTTAATATCAGGGACTGCTTAATAGAATTCTAGGAAAATGGAGAGACGTGTAGATGTGTAATTAATAAATGTAATATCATCATACTTTCTCTTTGTGCTTTTGTAGATGAATCGTGGATTGCAAAGGTGGAAATCAGATACATGCCCAAAAAGTTAGAGTTTATGGGATTGGAACTGAAAACAGCTACTGTCTATTCTAAACATGCTCAGCATCCCCAAAACTTGGCTTTTCAGCTGAGATTGCCCTGCAGCATATAAAAGTAGCATTTCTGTGGCTGGAGTACAGGAGAGTAAGCACTTCAGCTTTTCAGCCGAGATTGCCCCGCAGCATATAAAAGTAACATTTCTGTGGCTGGAGTACAGGAGAGTTACCAAATTAAAAATTAATAATAAAAAAATAGCATGATCACCGTGACTGACATCAAAGGCTTGAGTATGCAGTTGGGCTAGAAAATTATGGTCCTTCATGTTATCTGGCTTTCTAAACTACTACTACTACACTAATAATCATCTGTATTGTGGTTTTCAAGGTGAAACAGTTGCTTTATGGGGCTAAGTGCTGCTGTCCGAAACAGTTTGACCTGGTGGCTAGAACACATTCTTGAGGAAAGGGAAATATTTCCTTTAACCATTAAGGTCTTGCCATTGCCTATTTGTTGTTTAAAAAAACCTACTTTGTTTCTTCTCTGTTACCTGAAGGCTTTAGACTGTGGGTAAGTGCCTGGAGTAAGGCATACACAGCATTTAAGACTGGAAGAGGTGGTGTTTAAGGTACACCTTCTTTCCCTCCCTTTTTTTTGTGCTTCCTTATATGCTTATATGTGCTCATATATTCCACTGAGTGCACTTAGTTGTTTCAGATCCATTTCCTGAGAGATTTGACTAAGTCCTGTGGAGGCATCCTGGGTAGCTTCTGCTCTGGAAGACAAATACCTGCCTCATTAGTCCTGCTCAAGGATAAATGTACACAAGGTTACCTCTTCTAACACTGTTGCTCGTCTGCATGGAGTTTTATACTTGCATGCAGTTTTCACTGCCCTTATCAAATCAATAATTCTTTATTTCCTTTATTCCCAAAGGTCTTATCATCAAGAAATGCTCTGAAATTAAACCTGTCTGGTTCTGGGGTGGTAGAAACACAGCATAGGTCTTGGGAATACTATTGAGCATGGTATTTCCATGAATCGCCACTGAAGTGCTTATGCACCCAGAAACGTAAGAGTGCACAGTTCCTTCCTGTCAGTTTAGAAAAAAGAGTTGCAGTGAGGTGGTGTATATCTGGGAGTGTGCTTCTGTTCATAAAATTTAAAAATATTTTTCTAACTTACTTTATATTGTAATTACATCATGGTATTAGTGTTCTCTATCTTCTCCATGGAGATTTTCAGCAAATATTTACAAAATATGAAAATATGGTGGTGCTGACATCCTGAAGCTCAGAAATATCTGTTTTTCCATTTAAGGAATGCTTGGCATCATTGCAATTGGGGAGCGTGCAAACATGTTAGAGTGCCTCTAAGTACCTGGCCTTTATTCTATACATACCTTTTAACTGTGCAGCACTGAAGAATATATTTTGGGTTTTGGATACAGTGCAGTTAATGCCAAAATTAAACTCAAGCAGGATCCAGATAATCATGGTGTTAAAAAAAATGGAGGTTGTTAACACCCATTTATATCTGTGCATCTTGCAAGAGTATGTAGTCTGCAATGGCCTTTTTCTTCTTTTTGAAAGTCATGCTATTTCCTGGAAGAAGGAGCTAGAAGCTGGTTTTCAAACACTGATTATACCCAGCAGGTTTATCCAGAGTCTAATCCAGCACCTTGGTCATCGTTTTTTCCTCAGGAGCAATTTGCCTCCTAGCCTCAATTCAGGGCTGCTTCTCTTGGAGCAGTTCTGCTGCCCGCCCGAGCTCCCGTCATCCCCTTTCCAGCACTGCTCTTGCAGAGGAGGTGTGCTGGAAGATAAGCACTTTCTTTTTTTTTTTTACCAGGATGAAGGGGAGGAGGGGACCCACACTCCTGAGTTTCCTAAATGCTTTCACTTCTTTCTCTAACCAAAAAAAAAAAAAAATCTTCTTTCTACTTCAAAATCTGATTTACTGCTTTTGGGCAGAGAGTTTTTAGTCAGTGGATGTTTTTACAGAGAAGAACTTAATTCCTCTATTTAATCTGGAGTTTCTTGTATAATTAAGGGACTACCTCCACCACAACCTGAAATGGCAGCACTAAAGAGTTGGCAACACTGTTTATTGCTCAGTCTTTGCATGAAAACTGTGAAAATATCACCTAGAAACATAATGTGATGTTAATCTACACTTATATTGTAAAAGATGCTAAGATGCTATAAGCGTAAATCTTTGTTCACTCTGCTATGAAAGATGTTTCATTTTGTAGCCTGGCTTCTGATTTTATTTTGTTATTTTCTTCTTGAGCATGAAAGAATCAGTGGAATGATAACTTTACAGAAAAATGGGAGTATTTCCTCTTCTGTGTTTTTGTCTTGGCTTCATGGTATCTGCAAACAAGTTGCAGTGCTAAAGGGTGTTTCCATATGCAAACATCTAGTGAAGTCTCTGTACTTCATTTTCAATAACAGTAGTTTTCAATAATACAGCAGCCAGTATCTTGATACAGCTGTTTCACCATGACTGTAAGGTACATTATTGTGGTTACCTTTTTGTTTCTGGACATGGCTCAATGGACTAATAGGATGCAAGGCATGAGTGCTGTTTATATACCTTTGCCTGGGGCTGTGTTGTGGAAGTGTTGCAGTTTTTGCATTAACAGCTTGTCTGAAAGGCTCCTCAGCAATGAGGCAGTTTATGGTGGCTGTAAAGATTCAAAGATGAGCAATGTGGGTCTCAGGGTGTCATCACTCAGCCTGCCCACACTGCCTCTGCTCATGGAATGTCATGAGGTAACACTTTTGGATGATGTTTTTAATATCCCAATGCTTCTTTTAGGTCTTTGTACTTTTCTTTCTACTTACCTATAGCTGTGATGGATAGACTATATAGATAAGCTAAGCTAAGTCTCATCATAATTTCTGGATCTTAGTTTTCTGAATGCAAGTGTCTGTAGAACCAAGGTGTAATGTTCTGCCTGCTCTAAGGATTGCTGCAGAGTCTAAATTCTCAGGCCAGGGTTGTTAATACTGCAACAGAAGGACTGACTGGGAGCTGTGCTGTGTGCTGCCTGTTTAAACATTGCATCATCTGCATTCCCGAAACAAACCCTGCTGCTGTCAGCTGTGCAGATGTCTGCAAGGCTGACAGGCAGCCAGACCCTCCCTGTATTCCTACTGCACTTAAATAGTCAGAGCCCTAAATAGGCTGTCTTCTCTGTCCTGAATTTCACACAAAATTAATATATCTTAAACAGCTTCTCTGCTTTTGTAACCTTTTTTTCTGGGTCTTTGGCAGCATTTCTTTTTTTTCCAAAGCTCAGGTTCATTAGTCAGTTTGTCTATCAGGCCATGAAAAGACATAATTACTCTCCAACTTAATTAGCTTTTCAATCTGAAATCATATGATGGAGTCAATGCCTTGCTATACTGGGCCCACAAATAGAGAGGAATGCAAATTCAGTGAAGCTGTAGCCAAAGGTTTTACTGTGGATAAAAGCAGGAAGTAGTTCCTTTAGGAAGTTGTTCATTGACAGCTTTTTTCCTCCTAAACAGAAAATCTTTCACTTTCTATATGCGGAAAGCTTTAATATGCAAGAGGCCCACGTGGCTAGAAGAAGTGTGGGAGACATTTTAAGGTGTCTTGCTCAAACTCTATAGAGCGGTTAAGTAAGAGAAGCAGAGTGCTCTCACAGTTGATGATTAACTTTTATTTGGTGTTTATTGGACACTAAATAGTTGTGCATTAGTTGAATACACAATAAAATACAGCAATGAATTTATTAGGTAACAAAATCTGATTGCAGCTATATGAATTTTCTATGCATTTGTTGATACTATCTGTTTTACTAAGGAAAATAGCAACACCAGTTGAAGTTTTACTCATCTCAGCTATCTTCTGAAACCTTTGAAAAGGCTTGTGGCTCTCCTGATTGACAGTCTTTGAAGAAGTGCTTATATTTAAGTATGTCTTGTTGCTCTTGGTGATCTTTGGGCACAGGGGAAAATATCTTCTATGAGAACATACTAAAAGCTCAGTTATTAGGGTTTTCTGGCTTGGGAATATTGTCTTGTAGAAGTAAGTTATCTATATCTGTATCCTGTTGGTTCCCTGACAGTTAGGAATGTTGAGGGATTAATACAGAGAATATGTGAGGTGCTGAATAGGATTTGGCTATGGAGCCCTCCGTGAACTAACAACAAGGATATTTTCTTGTGTTCCACCAGGTGAAGAGAGGTAGAGAGTTAAAAGAGAGTTAAAAGCTCACTAACTAGTTGTCTACAAAATACTATTTGGAATAAACAAGGAATTTCAGGGTCTGCTAGATTTGCAGTCTGCTGGTAGATACCTGCTTTCCTCTTTTGAGTTCTGTCTTAGATTTTGTATAGCTGCTGTATGAAACAACTTGACAGCACCACCTGCATGGGTTCTGGATATGCATTCATGAGATAGTACAGTTACTGCTGCAATGCCATCTTATAGCAACTTCCCAACACGGAAAGCTCTTTGGGAAGGCCTCGTCCGTACTGGGCCTGCAGTCAGCATGGCGGAGTTCAGATTCACCAAGCAGGTCTTTTACTGCTGTGCTTGTGGCAAAAAAACATCTGGAGGCTAATACAGGGGTGTTAGGAAATTACTTCTTAAAGCTTGTCAGATCGATATGAATAATTGCAGGAAGAGCTTCATATTGGAAGGTCTGGAGGTAAATTTGCTCTGATGGTGCTGCATCCCTTGAGGTAAAGTTTGCAGCTATGCTGAAGGATGGGAAAAACAGGAAGGAAGCTCACACAGAATCAATTACCATGTTCCAGTCATCTATTATACATATATTTGGCTCATCATGGTACATCTTGATCATAGGCTCTTTTTACAGTCTGACATTACTTATGTAGAAGTAAAAAAAGGAAAAAAGCATGAAGAATTGATTATTAACTATGACAACTACGCGTATTACTTTGTCTGATTGTAGGGCGCTAAGAGGAGCCTTTGGAACATGGTAGGACATAAGCACTGAATTATATATAAAAAAGGTTTCATGAGAGCAGGTTTCAAAGGTAGGGCCTGTAGTAAAGGGAGAGGATGGAGAAATGCTTTCAAGCAGCAGTGCTGTGGATTAAGGCAAAGAGCTCTGTTGGCTGTCTGGGACATCCTGGGTCATCTAAGCCTTAAGCGAGGGGATGAGCTGGAAGCAAGCTCCAAGTATTATGTGCTTAACCTTTTTTCCTCTGCTCCTTGAGTGCTTTCGGACAGAACGGACAGTGTTGATTTGGAAGGAAGCTGTCATTTTGAACTGCTTAATCAGGCACTGGTACTAATGAGGCAAGTCCTACGGTTAGACTTGTCGCAGATTCCTCCAAGAGCTGTAGAGGTGAATGGTACCTACAAAAATGTGAAAGCAGAAGAAATTGTCTTTGAGGAGCACATTTGTAAGGCAAAAAGAGCGCAAAAAGAGCACTTTAGAAGAATGGGATTGCCATGGTATGACTTCACCTAACTGTGTGAATTACAGTGAATCCTCACTAGCCATAAGCCAAAAAACAGGTTGATGTTTCTCTGAACCCTCATGGCACCAATAATGTCATTCAAAAGTGTAATAATGTCCTTACTGTGTAATGATTAATTTCTCCTTAAATCTTTAATACCTATTTGTTGTTGCAGTCTGTATTTTATTCTGTTTCTTTTATATTCTTATTATGTTTTTCTGAAAGATTTTTCCACATATATGTCTTGCAGTGGGTGTTTTGTTTGTTTGATTGCTTTTTTAAGTCAGTGGTCATTCTCCTACAGGCTTAAATAAAAGCCAGTTCATATCTGTACTATCCTACAAACGTTACTTGTTTATTTTAACTGTCCTGCATCACGGTGAAACTGAAATGTTTTACAGATTTTTTGAACCTGTGTGCATAGTTTAGCACATTTCCTTTGTAAATAGCACAATTGTTACAACATTTTCATGGGAGAAGAGGGGAACCCAGTTTGAAATCTTTGCTCTTATTAAGATCAAATTTGGTTCTCCATCCTCCTCCATGCTCTGCCTGCTGGGTGATGGGATATATTTCAAAGAAGGGCATGTAGGTAGAAGTTGCTCGTTCACTGATTTTAACATCAGATTTTCTGAGCCAGAGGGGCCCTTCTTAATAGAGCAGTGTTCTATTTTGCTCAGGAAAGGTTTGTTTTCTAGAAAAGTTGACCTTGAATGCTTTCAAAAATTCTCCTCTTACATGCTGATGTGCTTATTCATTCATCCATGTGTTTATTCAAAGTCTATTTGACATATTACAGATAATTAGAACAAAAATCTGATATTCCAAGGATTTTGTCTCAGTCAGAAGAAGGGCTCTGCACAGGTTAGTCTTGTACAGTCCCTGTATATATACAAGTACAGCCCCTGTATATATGATGTTATTCCCACACTGAAGCAAGCCAGGGTGTTATTTCCAATATGATTTAATTCACCAGCATGTTATGTTTTGAACCGTCATTTTATGCTCATGTTTTATTTTTGTCTTGTTACAATTATACATTTTCTAGAATTAAATGAGAAAGGCCATGAAATTTCCAAGTAATCGTTTATTTCATTCTGATGCGCATGAATGTGAGAGTGTTTCTCCTTAGTAGCTGTCATTGGATTTCCTCATGGACACACATCTTCTGTGAGAGTGAGCAGTATAGAAATGCTCAAGTGAGGGCTGTGTTCTGTACCTGCTCCATGCCAGCGTGTCATCATGGATACTGAAAGAACTGAGGAAGCTGTGCTGTGCAGCTTGTGGGATCTGCATTCTCTTATCTCCTTTTCTTGAATATCCCAATAGTTTTATTTTTCTGACATTGTTCTACAGAAAATGTCAATCAACTTGTTGCATTTTATAGGTCAAATGATCATTCTTTACAGATCGTCTCACTCTCCCTGTTTTGTATGAATGAGAAACTTAAAAAAGAACATTACTATAAGGTTATTTACTCCATTCCAGATAGTTGTGTTAGCTCATTAAAGGAGTCAGTAAAATAATCCAGAGGCACAACAACCACTGGGCTTTAGTCTGTTGGTTTTATTCACTAGGACAAGATCTTTGTGATAACAACAGCCACCATTAACTGTTGTGATTGTTATAGACATTGGGCTTATCAGTTAGTAAATAGTAACTAACAGTTATTGCAACTAAATGGAGTGCACTGCTTGTTCCAGTTAAATTCTGTAGAGTTTCTTCACCTTGTGTGTACAGGGGCCTCTCAGCCTTGTGAGGAGTCACCTCAGCTCAGCGTCCCAGGTTAAGGGGAGGGGAAGGATATTCATGGTCCAGCCGGAGGAGTTGGTCAGGTGTCGTTCCCAATCCCTGCTCAACTTGTCAGTGTTAGGCTCTGTCCTTTCTACCCTTAGGGAAGGAGTATGTGAATATGCTGTGATCATCCTCATAAGGGATCCTTCCAGAAACTTCAGGAGAGATCTACTCTGCTCTTTGCAGATTATCTGCACTTTGCACCATCAGCAAGATGAGTTTCGGTTCCTTATCAGGTGTTTGCAAGTGTCTCAGTTCTTTAGCCAGTCGAGTGCTGTTTGCAAATTTTAGCAAAGCTAGACCATCCTGCCTCCACAAGGCCTCCCACTTCCCTGTCTTGCTGGGAAGAATACCCAAAGTTTCTCCATTGCACTTCTGTCACATTGGTAGAATTCCTGCACTTCAGCAGTTTCATTGTTAACTCTTTATTTGCCCATCACAGATATCAGAGAATTGAGTGACCAGCTGTGACCAGGACTGATATGACCAGTCCTGAATGACTGATATGACCACTGATATGATCAGGACTGATATGACCACTCCACTCCCACACCTCCAACACCCTCCACCTCTCGCCAAAAGAAACCCAATAACCCTGAAACCTGCAAATGTACAGAAGAAGCTGCCAAGCCAGGAGGAACCCTCTTGTTTCTTGTATGTCTGGACAAAACATCTAATGACAGAATTATTTGGCAGCATTTTTAGCAATAGTGTAGAGATGGACAAATGGTGTGTTTGTTTAATGATGGGAACAATTCTGAAACTGTTGACTATTACGTCTCCTGTCCTTATTGCATTTTTAGCAGTTTAGTTTCCAAGGCAACGGCTCAAGTCAGCATGCAGATGTGCTTAAAGCTATGTGAAGACATTTCCCAACAACTGATTATTTTAGTGACAAAAAATAAAGGACAAACTTCTGCCCTTCCTTATAGTATTTTCAGAGATTTTAAGATTCCCTGTGTGCCAGCAGCATGTCACTAATACAGAGATTTACCAGAGAAAAGTGGTTGAGATGAATGAGTGAGGCATGGCTCTTACTGGGGAAAAATGTACTTTTGATTAGATCTCTTAATTATTTCCTTGCTAATCTTCCTAATTAAGAGACCATATGTTATGACCTTGTTGGAGTGGGATGTTGTCTTGGTCTAGAAGGAGGAGAGTCAAATATTTCAGAGCACGTTGTGAACATGGTGCATGGCACCTTGGAGATGCAGTACTTGCTGATGGTGCTTTTGCTGGACATGTTTTTGTCAGTTGTACAGATTGCTTTATAGACTATGAAGGGGTGTTGTCTTGAAGCAGGAGAAGTAGAATCAGGGAAATAAATACCCTAAAATTGCTGAGATGATGAACTGTTATTGTAATGGCTTTACTTCGAAATTCCAATGCATTTCAAAACAATTATGATTTTGAGTGTTTCATGAACCCATAGAAGGACTTTGTCCATGACAGGATAGAGTGCCTATCTATTGAAGGAAAATAGAGGGAAATTGCTGACAGATCCATAGATCAAATGATAAGCAAGATGTATTGTGGCCACCTACCCTGATCTGCAATGTAGCACAAACCCAGTAGGGTTTACTATTCTGATGTCTGCTCTCAAGCCCATAGATATGTTTGAACAGCATCTGCTCTAGCATAAACACTGACTTAAAAAGTTCCAAGTGAATGGTGGAAAAATCCACCATAATTCTTGGTAGTTACTGTAAAAGTCTTAATAATCTCCTTTATAGAAAAATAAGGTGGAAAAATTTCTCAATGGTGAGGGTGCCAGAGCACTGGAACAGGCTGCCCAGAGAGGTTGTGGAGTCTCCTTCTCTGGAGATCTTCAAAACCCGCTTGAACGCAACCTTGTGCCACGTGCTCTAGGTGTCCCTGCTGGAGCAGGGGGGGTTGGACTAGATGATCTGTAGAGGTCCCTTCCAACCTTAACAATTCTGTGATTCTGTGATCATGATCTGAATCAAAAGCTCCAGCTTCCAGTAATTTGCATTGATTAGGTCTTTATGAGGAAGACTAGAATGAAAAGGCCTCTTTTCCATAAATCTGTCCAGGTTGTCATTTAGTTTATTTCCTCCTTTTAATTGCTTGAACCTTATGTTACCTCCTGCCTTATTTTACTAGAGCTCAGTGTCAGGGTGACAAGTCTGTAATTATATAATTATCTAGATAACCCTATTTAGTTGTCTTGTACATTCAACTGTTACGCTCTTGTCAGACTTGAAGTGTGTTGCTGCAGAGCTCCTTTTTCAGCCCTATTACAGCACTTAGATGCGACGTGTACAGATCTTCTGATCCAAGTCCCTTACTTGAGCAGCTGATAATTATTCTCCTTTGACCCTAATTTCATGGGGGTTATTTCATCCTATGTAACTTCTGCATTTTCACTGATGTGGGATATAAATACTTATTAAATATTGCCTTTTCCATGCTATTGAGAAGGTTGCTTTTCTCACTCACAGGTGATACCAGTTGTATAGGTTAATTATATTTGTAGTTAAGTCAACCCTTGGTTTCATATAACTTTTGTATCACTATCTAATAAGTAGCTTACAAAGTTTAGTATTTTTTTTTCCTTTCTGCTTTCTTTTTCCTTTAGGAGTGAGAAAGGAACTCCAAGAAATAAACCTTATCATTCCTTATTTGTGTTGTCTTTTATGTTTCCATGCTGTTAGGCTTTTTGGGGCAGGGTGGGGGGGGAAGATTCATTTCTTGACTTGTGATGCTAGTGTATCATAAATTTACGTTTAAAAGAATTCTACTTCTGCAGTTCTTTCATACATTAGTTTTCTGATATAGCCACAAAGCTACATTTTGTGGAAAGAATCTTTTCTTTCTTTCATCAGTGAAGAAAACACAGCAGCATATGTAGGATCACCTCCACAGCAGCATGGAGGTGATCCTGCCCCGCTACTCAGC